>JTLS01000871.1:0-12861 GCA_000826855.1 Basidioascus undulatus | reverse complement strand
ACCACATCTCCCCCACCCGGCCCCGCTCAGCGCAAGACCGCGCGCACCAAGCGAAGCTCGAGGCGCAAGCGCGCCTCCGCGCGCAGGCCCAGCGGGAGGCGGCGGAGGCGGCACTGCGCCGGCAGCGCGCGGACGAGGAGCGCGCGCGGGTGGAGCAGCTGCGCGCCGTGCGCGAGATGGAGGATCTCGCAGCCGAGTACCGACGCGTGAACCTCCTTGCGCGGGCGTTCCGCGCGTGGAAAGGAGGATACCATTGGATCCTTGTCCGTCCCTCCCCTTCCTCTACCCTTTCACTTTCGTCCACTCCTTGCACTAACGTCCATCTTCCCAACGAACAGGAAACGAACTCCCACCTCACCACCGCCCGCCGCGAGCTCGTACTCTCGCAGACGCTCTCAAAGTGGCGCAGCGCGCTGTACGCACGCGTGCGCACGCCGGAGCACATCGCGTGCGCGCACGACTCGGCGCGGTGCGCGAGCGGCGCGATGCGTGTGTGGGTGCGCGCCCTCGAGCGGCGCCGTCGGAAAGCCCGCGAGGCACGCCTGCGCGCCGCGTTTGGGGAGGTACGGAGACGGGGGGCCGCGAGAAGAGTACTAGGCGCTTGGGAGGTGCGTCTCTCTTCCTCTTCCTCTTCGTTCTTCTTTCTCCAGGTCTTCTGGAACTAAACAGCGTGACTTCCCGATGCGATCCACAAACAGACCTGGCGCCGCGCCCTCTCCCTACAACGCGCAGCGACGCACCACCGCCTACACTCGCAACGGCGCCTCCTCGACAAGTGGTCCGACCGCCTCGCAGCGCTGTTCACCCTCTCCGCAACAGCCGAGCTCCTCCGCGAGCGGGCGGACGAGCGCCTCGCGCGCGAGAGCCTCCGCGCGTGGCTCCGCGCCGCCGCGCTGCGCAGCTTGGAACGCGAGGTCTCGGCGCGCGTGGGCGAGCGCGTTGCTAGGAGGGCGTGGGAGGTTTGGAGAGGGCGGACGTGAGTTTCCGGTGCTGGGAGAGAGACGTTCGGGAGGGGCGAGTTGGCTGATTGGACGGACGCGGATAGCGACGATAATCGTGCGGCGCTGGCGCTAAGGGAGGCGAGCCTGATGCGCGCTGCTTTTTACGGGTGGTATGATCGATTAATATCCCTGTCTGTAAGCCTTACTCCATCTCTTATCCTCCCAACTGGCATGACTTCATGGCGCTCATTCCCCCCCACCGCAGACCCTCGACGACCTTGCAACTCGCTTCGTCGCGGACTCGCAAGCGCGGCAGCAGGCGCGCGTCCTCCGTCTGTGGAAGCTCAAGACGAGCGGGGCGGAGCTGGAGCGGGCGGAGAACACGCGTGTCGCGCGGGACGCGCTGGGGCGGTGGCGGGGTGCGCTTCGGAAGCGAGAGGAAATGGAAGGTGCGTCCTCCTTAGCTTCCAGCATTGAACCAAAATCAAACGCAGGGCTGACACTCTTCCTTATCCCATGCAGACCGCGCCCTCGCCCTGCACTCTCTCCACACGCACAACTACGCGCACACGCACCTGCAGCACTGGCGCGCCCGTCTCCTCACGCACCACGCGCAGCTCTCCAGCGCGTCCGCGCACCGCGCCGGGGTGCAGCTGGGCGGGGCGCTCGCGCGCTGGCGCGGGCAGATTAAGCGGCACAGGAAGGACGAGCGTAAGGCGAAGATTGTGCGCGCATTCTTTTTAGAGCGCGCTGCGTGGGAGGCGTGGAGGGACGGGGTCGCCCGAAGGAGGGCACGGAGGAAGGATGAGGAGAGGAGGAGGGAGGTGATGAGGAGGGTGTGGGAGAGTGAGTTCTTGGATGGGTTGGTTGGCGAGGAGAGAGGGGGTAGGCTGATTGAATGGGCGGGGAACAGAGTGGAGAGCTGCTACGCAACGGGCGATTGGGCTGAAGGACATCGAGGCGGAGGTGGTTGCGAGGCGGGAAGCGGTGCGTCGGCGTGTCCCCTCACCTCCTTATTACTGGAACACACCGGTACTCATTCTTCCCTTCTTCTGATCTGGCAATCAGTCCCTCGCGTCCGCAAGCCTCCGCAACTGGCTGCACCGAACGATCGACCTCCGCGCGCGCGCGCTCGAAGCTGCCGAAGCGCACGACCGGAAACTGCTCGCGTCCGCATACCACCACTGGTCCGCCGTCCTCATCCGCCACGCCGAGGCGCTCGAGCTCGTCCAGTCCTTCCAGGACGTCAAGCGCGAAGGTCCATTCATTCTCGCCCATCCTCCTCGCACCTCCCTTCATCCCCAGCTGTCCCCGTTGACGCTGTGTTCCCTCATTAGAGAACCTCAAGCGCCTTTTCCAGCATTGGCACCGCGCTGCGCGCGCCTCCGCAGCGCGGCGGGAGAAGTGCGACGCCCATCTCGCAGAACGCCAAGCTGGGCTCATGCGCGGTGCATTTGAGCGGTGGGTCGAACGCTTCAGGACGGGGCTGCTTGAGCCAATCGTGAGCGCTTTGTACCTTTGTCTTAAAGAAGACCCACGTGGGACTGATGCACGGAGTGGATTAGGAAACAGAAGTGCTCATGCTTCGGCGGGAGCGGATCATCTGCGAAGCGTTTGACGATTGGAAGACGCGCACGAGGGTGCGTTCTGTTTTTCTCGAAACCCCAATGCAACTGACCATGCCCCTCCAGGCGCTCCCCGCGATCCGATTCGCGAATACGCGGCTCAAGTCGCGCACGCTTGCCGTCTGGGTCGATGCTCTCCCGACTGCGCGTGCCCGCCGGCTCGCGGAGAAGTTCGAGAGGAAACATATTTACGGTGCGCTTGCGAGGCGTGTGCTGTGTGCTGAAAGAGTTATAACTGACATTCAGCTTTGTTCGGTGGATGACTTGCAGCGAAAACACTGCAGCAGTGGAAAGACGCGGTGCAGATCAAGAAATCTCTGCGCGCCATCGCGTGCGTGCTCTCTCCTTCGAACCATGTGGAGTTTCGTGAATTCTTATTGATCCCTTCTGGTCCTTCCTCCGCTAGTCGCGCCCGCGCCCTTGGCCTCGCCCCAACGCGTATGCGCTCCACACCCCTCCCCCTCCGCGTCGCCCCCTCCGCCACCATGACCACCACCGCCTCCACGCGTCCTACCGCCGCGCCCCCCGTCGCAGCGCCCAGTACGCCCACGCCCACCGCGCATCTGCTCGGACGGCGTCCGCGTCGTTCCGTTCTGTCTGCGCCGCCCTCATCGCAGCCGCCGCCATACCGCTCCGCAACGAGCACGCCGGTGTCGGAGGTGGGACCCGTGAGCCGGGGCAGGCCGTCGCTTGGGCTTGGGGCGGGGCAGAGCGTCGAGGGCGCGCTGCTTCGGACGCTGAGGGAGAGGAGCTTGGGCAGGCGGAAGAGCATGGGGAGGGGCGAGGATGGATGATCGCATGCTTGCTTCGACGCTCGTGATAAAGGCGGCTCTGATGCTTTTGCTGGACCCATTGCACACTTAAACGCGCTTCCTTCGAAGTGCTGAACGTCGTAAGATGCAAGGACCGCCTTAGATACTGTGCTTCGTAAAATCTTGGCTCATGCGTCGGTAATGATGTGGGGCTCTAGGGATACAGTACAGTATGCGGGAATCTGTCGACCAAATCGATTGGGGACAAAGGTAGGAGAAAGACAGCACAGCGAGCGGAACGGCTCGTGCTGTCGGTTCTTTCAGGCTTGCCCTTCTCCTTGCGACGAGGTTTTGCGCTCGCCCACGCCCTATCAACAACCAGTACAAAGCTTAGCAAACGGCCGGTGTGCGGTTTTGCGAGGCAGCAACGCACATCGGGACGGCCATCGAGCACATGGTGCGCAATGGGAATGAGACGGCACCACAGAAGGAGGTAGGACAGAACGCTGAGAAACTGTTGCTTCAGGATTTATCTGGAGCTTCTACTTTTTTTTTACCTCGATTGATACGTTGAAGGCCTGCCGCATTCCACAGAGGGTCCTCGTGATGATATTGGTCGCGAGGCCACTGTTGGGACCGTCCTCCTGTAACACGAACCCGACGATTGCAATGACTGAGGGCATGCGACGGCTCAGAGGATATAACCATGGGGAAGATAAGCTGGAACGAAGGAAAGGTAGCAGCGTCTTACTGAAAGCGATAACTCCGCTGCAGGAGAGCGTCAGTCAGGTCTCAAAATGTGCCACGCGTGAACGTTGACGGCATACCAGGTATTCTGGCAGGCAGATGGGCAAGTAACATCGTTTACCACCAGGAAGCGGTTACAGGTATTGCATACCCAAACGACTGGAAGTGAAAGTAGGACCGGGAACATGATCGGCGACTCATCCGAGAAGATCTGGTAGGCCTTCGGCGGGAGTGCGCTTTCCCTGAACGTGAAGCTGAGAGCCGACGACTGGAGATTCCTTGATGTCCTAGTGGGGAATAGGCTGTAAGGTTTCACTCCAGGTCAGATCCCAGTAAAGCTGCGCGTCGGTTACAGGGGAGAGGCTCTGACCTGGACGCGCCAGATGAGGGCGGTTCCCGTCGCTGTACGAAAAGCCACCACAGTCAGGCACCCTCTTTCAAGGACTGGGTTTGGGAAATGAGGGCTTACCCAGTCTGACCAGCGTAAATACCATCGCGGCGATGACGGCTGTCGCTGAAGTAGCGGTGAGGCTCGAGGAAAGGAGCTGCGCTGCGGCCCTGGGACAGGGAGGGCAGCGTGTGAGCACCATGGTAGAGAGTTAGGCAACCTTCAGGACAAGACACACCCGAGTACCGACGTCGACACGATGTTGAGGTCCGCAGCAGACCCCGACGTCAGCTTGATAGCGCGGTTCGAGAAGATCCTTCGCGACGACGAGCAGCACGCACTCGCCCAATCCGCCAGGGCTGTCACATGTAATATCAGCTTCAGTCTGGCCAGACAAAGATGAAGGAGGGACATACTTCTCGGTCTTGAATTGGCTCCATGCCATGCTTGAGTCTGGGTACAAAGCGGTGAGCGGACAGCGCAGCAGAGGAAGTGAAGAAGATACGAACAGGGCGGAGCGCGCATAGCCCTGTTCACCCTGAGGAAAATGTGGATTCATACGCAAAAAGACTTAGTCGGGCTGCTTCATCCTACCTGCGCACGTACTCCGACTGACAACAGCAAGTGAGCGACAGGGAGAGGCGAAACAGGACGGAAGATCGAGCGCACCGGGTAGCCGAGATGGAGCACGCGCGAGATGATCCAAATAATAGGGTGCTCTTCTTGACTTGCTCGAGGGGGGAGATTCGTCATTCAAAGAAGACGTACGTGGGCGACGGGAGGCGAGAGCGGCCTGAAACGCTGCACGGGCGACGAGAGGCGCCCGAACATCGTGGTCGGGGGAGGCGACGCCGCACGCAGCTCGATGAGGACCGGAAAGGATTGCTCGGTCGACGGAGGGGAGGGTGCGCGACGACCCTGAGGTTGGACGGACATCTGGCTGACCACGGGAAGCGAGGGCATTGACTGCGTATACGATAGTGGCCGGCGCGGCGGGTAGACCGAGTTGGTGCCCGAGGCGGCTGCGGTCGCGGTGCCTGGATGCTGCCCGGATGGCGAAGCGGTCGCTGGATGTACGCAGAAAGCGCGTCTTCAACACCATCGGAGTCCAGCAACCAGTCCAATGGAGAAACCCACCTCTCGGACGTTCAGACTTTGAGCGTGAATGAGCCTTATCCTGGAATATGTTCTATGGGGGTCGTGCTGGCGGATACGATGAAGTGAATGTTGGTGGTCGGCAGGCAAGGATCGGTGGCCGACGACCGTTTGTTTGTCCAAGAAACAGCCAGCGCCGCTACACCTCCTCTGACGCTCAACGGCACGGATAAATACACAAGTAGGAAGTCTATGCATCATCCCACTCTGGCTCTAAGCTGCCTGCTGGGCACACAACAAGCGAAATAAAAGATGCGATCGTCGTGACTATCGTGACCATCGTGCTTGAAAATAGTAGTACATCAGGGCCGAGGGAAACTTCGCCCCTTCCTGCTCTTCGCCGTCCTCGCTCATCCACCCACTCCATCACTTCACCTCCTTCGTTGCGGTCCCAACCAGCTCACTCCTCTTCATCCTAGTCCGCCCCTTCTTCCTCCTCGTCCTCGGACTCCTGGTCCAAGACCTGCAGACCGCCCTTTCAGCATCTACTGTGGTCGAAATGATATCAAACGGGTCGACGCACCTTCTTCCTCTTGCCCGGTCCCGCCTTCCCCTCCTCAGGAGCCCGCTTGGCGGCGGGCTTCGACTTGGACTTGGACTTCGGCTTGACGGGCTCGTCGTCGTCGTCGTCGTCGTCGTCCTTGCTTTTCTTCGCCTTCGGCTTGGTGCCCTTGACGGTGAGGTTCATGCCGAACTTGATGGGAAAAAATCGATTGTCCGCGGTCAGTGGGCAGGTCAAAAGCGTGGGTGTGGGGCAACTCGGCGCACCTGGACCTGGTAGTCGTGCCCGTCGATCTGCAGCGTGTGCGCCTTGTGGTGGTTCCAGCCGAGGCTGCCCGTCCCGAACTGTACCAAGCGGCGGCCACGTTCAGTTCAGTACCCGTACTTTGGCGAAGGGCGGGCGAGAAAGGGGCATACCTGCTTCGGCTCGAGGTCGAGGTCGACGAGCTGCTCGCCCGTGTCGCCGCGGGTGACCGAGATCTTGAGCGGGTACGCCTTGTCCTCGAACTCGTCGGAGTTGAGGATGAGCGACTATGTAGCAGGTAGAGGGGATACGGTCAGCTCCCTCTGCGTCAGAGACCGCACCCGCCGTCGAGGAGTGGACGGAACAGACGGACCTTCGGCGCCTTGTCCTTGCTCGAGGACGCCTTGCCCTTGTCCGACGACTTGGAGTCCGTCTTCGCCTTCTTCGACTTCGGCTCCTGCTTGATGTCCTCCCCAGATAAGACTTTCCTGGCTCCACGTCCCAGGACAGCAATGAGTACGACAGACCTCGGGAGTCGCGCCCTTCGACCTGGTGCTGCGGGTGCTCATGCTGTTGAAAGATGCGGTGCCGCGGCCAAAAGGGCTATGCGGGGGGTAAAGAAAGTGGAAATGGTCGGCGAGGTAGTGGTGGTGGGAGGTCGAGAGAGCCAGGTCTGGGTGGCACGCGTCGCCAGCGTGTCGACGGAACGAAATGCGGTCCGGCTGTGCGAGCAGGGTCCAAATGAAAGGGGGCCCGACGCCGCTGCGCGTTTAGGGCACCTCAGTCGCTCGTCGAACAACGAGCTCTTACAAGCCGGAGTACGGGGCAGAACTTTCATGCCAGATTAATTTGCACAAGATATCTTTGGGGCGATTGATCGTCCATGCGCTCAAGCAGTCTCGCTGCAGCGGGACAAGAACGTTGTATTACACGATTGCCAACGACCAGACAAGGGGGCTTCTCTCGGCACTACTCGAGGAACGCTGAATTACCATAATATTTTAGACTGAAAGGAATTATATTTGTAAGACCATTTTATTTAAGCCACGGAAACGTTCGCAGCTGTCCGGCACTGTGCCAGCCACGACTGTTGTGATGACTACAGTCTCAGTCGCTCGGGTTCTCCTAATTGTGTTCTGGCCCCCAGCCATGACCATCCAATTGGACGAAGGGTTATAATGTATTTTTATCAACGGTCGCCTATTCTCCAAGAGTACCGGAAGCACCTACACAAAGTAGTTAGTGAAGGTACTGTCAGGGAGCTCGGAGCGCAGTCTTTGGCCATGAAACGAGGAAGCAAGGCTTTGAAGGTCGTTGGGGCTTGAGATGAGCATAATTAGAGGTGCGAGTTGGATAACTTGCATAAAAACAGTAGAGTTCCCATCAAAATGCAGCCAAAGAGGTTGCAATCGACACCATAAAGGGACAGTGCCCAGGTGCAGCGGGCTGCTGCACCGGCCGCAATATATGTATCAAGTTGCAGGCCGGATGCTCTTGAGACCGACTTTCCTGCCAGTATAGTACCAGCCGAAAATCCGACCCTCAGCAATGCCGCGTTCGAGAAATGGACCGCTGCGTCGGACCTCCGATTCGGTGAGACACGAGCATGATCCGTGCCTACTTCCTACAATCGCCCGGTGTGGACAAAAGACCAGAATTTCTTATATTCCATATTTACTCAGGGAGTTTACCCTACTAGTTGTTCTAGTTGGACAATGGAATGTCGCACTTGAACAGCACTGCGTCTGTATCATGCTGACCTATGTCAGCGTCCAATCGCTACATCTTTTCCAAGTCCCACAAAAGGAATAAATCGCACCTGCACTGCTTGCAAGTAGACGGAGATGTTTGAGTTTAATGACGGATGGAATAGTTTTTGCAGGTTCGGCGCTCGTCTGGCCTGATGGTCTAGTAGTATGATTTTCCCTTAGGGTGTTCCAAGTGGGAGAGGTCCCGGGTTCAATTCCCGGTCGGGCCCATTGTTTTGCTTTTAACAGCCAGAGTGCGAAATAGACGAGCGAAAGTAGACCAGCGAGGCGTGTAATTCAATCAGGCACAGCAGCCGTGCCTCCACATCCAAGCTTTGCCCCTTGCCCCTTCAGTTTGTAAACCTGGCGTCCCTGATCTGTTCCCACAATTGAAGAATAGCATAACTCCACCACAGAGACCTTGAATTGGAGCCGCTCGTTCATTGGGCCTAGACTCTTCGTGGGCACCTGAATTGCGGAAGCCAGACGGTAAAGATGCATGCACTCACGCACTATGTGATGGAACACCCGACCTCCCCCTCAATTTGCTGGTAGTCTGAATAGCTGAAATGACATTGAACCAGGGAAATCTTTGGTGCCGCCGAAGGATGCTTCTGAAGGAAGTGGTTGCTGATATGGAGGACGGTTACCCTGCTGGGCTGCCGCAAACCCGCAGGCAGGGTATAACAGACTGGGTTCCTAGAAGGTGAGTTTCAGGCTTTCTGGACGGGAGCGGCTCACATATGCCACCGCATGACCAAGTTCCTCGACTTTCAGGCGTGCGGGTTTCCATGGCGCACCATGGGAACAGGCCATTGTCTGCGGAACCCGGCGCAGCCTGGAACTGCTTCAAAGTTAACCTGCAGCTCGGCACCTACTGACCGAGTGAATATAACAGCTGTGAAGTGCACCGCCAATACTGAGTCCCAAACCCAAGACAATGCCCGCACACCTGGAACTTCGTTCTGTTTCAGGTCAAAGTCTGCACAGTGACGATGTCTGATTGCACATCGTTACAGAAAGCAGAAGTAGGGTAGAAAAACAACAAATTGTCCGCCCTGTTAAGATCAGAAACCAAGAATGAACAGCTATGATTATTCAGAAAAGAAACTCTCCGAAAGACTGCGAAGCATTATCATGCCAGTGGATGAGTATAGGGTGCAGTTGCATACGTCGCCCATCCACGGAACCTTCATGCATTTAATTGCTATTCAAATATTCACATGCTTGTGAAACACTTTCGTTTACTTTCATGAGGGGGTGTTCAAAGTGCGAGCCGTCCCACGTGGCCGATCAGATTTTACCGCTCACAATTTCTCCTCAACGGCCTGATGGTTCTAGTAGTATGATTTTCCCTTAGGGTTTTCGAATGTTCCGTCTGGGAGAGGTCCCGGGTTCAATTCCCGGTCAGGCCCTTTTTGCTCATCCGTGGCCTGTCCCACAATCTTTTGCAAGCGGGCGAGGCAGTCGCCTGCTTGCCTGCTCCTGAGTACTGCCATGCAATCCCTGAAAACTTTTTCACGTCACCGAGAAGGGGCCCCGAATGCCGTTGAGTCCGGGATGTTGTATACGGTCTTCGACACGTCAAGTGTTTCTACTATTCATGATAATCGTTAAGCGGCAGGGGACGGGTAAAGGGCAGGGATGTGGGCCTGAATCATGACGCTGCAGCATGGCCAACTTGAAGATTGTTGTGTACCCGTGCCACCAGGCGCCCGCAACAGCACACGGAGGTTCCTACAATTATCTTCGGTATAGAGAAAACATGTGAGGCGTCCGCTCACAAGCCGCCGCAGTGTGTGCTGTGTCCACCAGGGACTAGAGCGGTCTTGCAGATAGGCCACAACTCACTCACCCACTGCCGCAGCGTCGTCGATCATTGAACACAGGCTCGACAGCCTTTTCAAAAGGTCATGGAATTGGTTGACCTACCACTAAGGCTCACAGTTATCTCAAGTACTTGGCTTTGCAGTGGAAAATAGGTGTCTCCAAACTCGACAGCCACGTACAAATGCGTGTGCATTCTGCCGTCCATTTTCTTTTCATTGCCGGACCTCAAAGTCGCATCCCGACTTGTTCCTACTTCACCTTTTCTGGACGCAGGCAGCAGCACAAGGCTTATCCGCCAAATATATTCTAGATGATGAGCACAGAAACAGGAACGGAAAGTTTCAGTTGGGTTGCGAATGTGGGTGTGATGTGACAAGCAAAAGGACATGCACAGTTGAAAAAGACAAAAAGAGAAAAAGAAAGAAAAGAAAGGGGAGAATAAAAGAATCGTCTCGGGTCATTTCTCGCGCCGAGCGAGGATCTCTCGCCCGCTCGCGCTTTGGACTCGCGCGCTCTCGCGCGCCGCATCGTATCAATCCAGCGCTCCACCACCAGCTGCTGATCCGCCGCCCTCCCACCATCCTCCTCCTCCGCCACCGACCGACCCAGCCCAAGCCATCCCGACTACGCTACACGACCCCGTTAAAGAGAAGGAAGGAAGGTGGGGGGAGGGCGTTTACAGGCCCGAGATGACGGCCTTGGTGAACTCGGTCGTGGACGCGGAGCCGCCCATGTCGGCCGTGCGGACCTTGCCGTCGGCGATGACCTTGTAGACGGAGGAGGAGATCTGGTTGGCCTGGGTGTGGAGGCTGTGTCATGGAAGCGTCAGAACATTGCTTCTTTTCTAGGGCGAGTCCGGCGAGGAGAGGGAGAAAGGAGAGGGAGGAAGGAAGCGGGGGAGGGGATAGTGGACGCACCCGAGGTGGCGGAGGAGCATGGTCGCAGAGAGGATCATGGCGGCGGGGTTGGCCTTGTCGGTGCCCATGATGTCCTTGCCGACGTGGCGGCAGCCGGGCTCGAAGAGCGCGTACTCGCGCCCGATGTTGGCACCGGGGACGATGCCGGGGCCACCGACAAGCGCGGCGCCGATGTTGGAGACGATGTTGCCGTACAGGTTCGGCATCACCATCACGTCGAACTGCTGCGGCTTGGCGACGAGCTGCATGGAGCTGTTTAGGGTGGGGCACGGAGGAGGTCAGAGCTGGGGCAGAGGGGAGCAGGGGAGCAGGGGAGCAGAGGGAAGGGGGAAGGGGGAAGGAGAAAGGGGGAAGGAGAAGGGGGAAAGGGGAGAATGCGATGACGGACGTGTTGTCGACGATCATGTCGTTGAAGGCAATGCCGGACGACTTGTATTCCTCCGCGACGCGGCGGCAGGTGTTGAGGAAGAGGCCGTCACCGAGCTTCATGATGTTGGCCTTGTGCACGCAAGTGACCTTCTGTTGACCGGCTCCCCTCACGCCTCATCAGCCTTCCTTCTTCTCCTCCCCTCTCTTCCCTCCCCTCTCTCTGCCACAGACCTTACGGTTGTTCTTGAGCGCAAAGTCGAACGCGAAGCGGGCGATGCGCTCGGCCTTGGCGCGCGTGGAGACCTTGAGGGACTCGACGACGCCCGGGTACGACTGGTGCTCGAGCCCCGAGTACTCGCCCTCGGTGTTCTCGCGGATGATGGCAAAGTCGACGTTCGCGTGGCGCGTCGGCCAGCCGGGAAGGGACTTGCAGAGGACGAGGGACGCGTAGATGTCGAGCGACTGGCGCATTGCGACGTTCCACGAGTTGTGCGACGCCGTGTCGAGCGGGGTAAAGAGGATACCTGGTCCACACATTCCGTTCAGCGTCAATTCAGCTGATTGAGGAAAAGGAGAGTGGGAGACGCACCCTTCAGGCCAACCTTGTTGCGCTTGAGGGACTCCATCGCCTCGCGGAAGATGGGCTCGCCGAGCTCGGTCTCGCCCGAGACGTCGTACTCCTCCCACTCGACGGGGACGTTGAGGCTCTCAAAGACCTCCTTGACCGAGCCCGTGATTTCCTTGCCGATACCGTCACCGGGGATGAGGGTGACGGTGTAGACGCCGCCGTACTTGGTGGGGTCCTGGCAGCACCTCCGCGCACATCAGCATGGCTCCCTTAGTTACAGAGGTGTATGTAAAGGCGCACCCGCGCAGAGATGCGGGGGAAGTTGGCCGTGGTCGTAGTGGCCGGGCGCGCAATCTGCAAGGGGGGGAGAAGGGAAGGAAGACATGTTAAGTGACCGTGGAGCAGGCTCTGCGGCTGGGAGGGACTGGAGGCGCACGGCGGGCACGGCAGGCTTGAGGACGCTGGACGCGCGGGTGGCAGCGGCGACGGCGTTGCGGGCGATCATGGTCAACGGCGGGGATGGAGAGCGAGGGGCAAGAGACGACGAGGGGACGTGGAAGAGGAGAAGACGAGCGGAGGGCAGGCGCGCTGCATGGCCGCCGACGGTTCACTCCGCGGAGCACTGATCGATTCGGACTTGCCTCGGCGCTGCCCGGCTCTGCACTTACTGCCTCAAATTTCGCAGTTGATGAGAGCGATAAGGGGGCATACGCACATTTTATCGCAGACAGTTGATCTTTGCAACGCTGATGTTTTACGAATCTTACCTAGAGAAGGGGAAGACAATACAAATGTGGTTCCTACCCGCTGTGATGATCTCCCACCCTACAAGCACTTTTTGGACTTTTCAAGGCAACAAGCGCCCAAGCAACCGCCGCCGCTGACGACGAAAAGGTGTAGACCGTCGTCCAGGACGTGCAAACGGCCGTGCGTCGTGCGCGCTCGGGCCTGGGCGCCGTGCGTGCCTCGGTCGGCAACATTCAAACACGTGAAACTCGAGCTTGACAAACCCCACTCTGCCTTCTTTTCTTACCTTCAACGCCTCCTCCTCCCCGCTCTCCTCCTCTTCTTCATCC
>JTLS01000870.1:0-12866 GCA_000826855.1 Basidioascus undulatus | reverse complement strand
TCGAGGGCCGGTGGCAGGGGTGGAAGGAGAAGTGGGAGGAGAGGTGGAAGCGGGAGAGGGAGGGCTGGGATGGAGAGAGGGACAAAGTGCGCTTTCTTACCTCTCGCATTGGGGGGAGAAGCCGGCTCTGACGGGGTGTGCCACACAGCTTCGCAAGCTCATCCGCGAGTGGGAGGAAGCCTCGCGCCGCGCGGAGGAGGAGGACGAGGACCGCTCCCTGAACTCGTCGGACTCGGACGACTCTGACGCGTCCGACGACGACCAAGCGCCGGGCGTGCTCTCTCCCCCGCACTCCATCGCATCCTCCTCCACTTCCCCCGACGGCTCCCTCGTGGACGCTGGCTCCGCCCCCTCCCTCGCGCCCCCCTCTTCCAGCAAGCGCCGCTCGCTCCGCCGCCGCTCCTTCGGCGACGAGAAGCGCCTGAACCCCGCCCTCCGCCAGTTCCTCCGCGGCTCAAGCGCCCTGTCCGACGAGCAGCACCCCGAGGACGACGTGACCCCGCGCGGCTCGCGCCACGGCTCCGAGCGCAGTCTCCGGCGCGTCGCGAAGCGCGCCGGCTCGGCGGAGCCCGCTGCTGCATCCGCCGCCGCTGCGGGCGGGGACGGCGTTAAAAGCCCCGCCACCCGCAGCGAGGGCAGTGCGACCGTCCGCGGCGTCGAAGTGGATTTCGCTGCGGAGCGCCAGCACAGCAGGAACCGAAGCGGGACGGTCACGCAGGCGAGGAATGGGGGCGGTCGAGGAGGCGGGTCCGGCGACCATGTGCGTTTGCGCTCCCTTTCCTTTCGGGCTGTCCTTGGTGGATGGCTGATCGGGACGTCTTCCTTGTCGACAGACTCTTCAATACGCCAGCGCCGTGGGGGTCGTCATGATCGGCGTCGCGGCCTGGACAGTACTGCAAAAAGCGAGAGAATAAAGACTCCCAAATCCCAAAATGCACGCAGGAACGTGAACGTGAACTTTTGCATTTGTCATCTCTTTCTTCTCTCCTATCTCACTCCTGCCTCCCTCCCTGCTTCGTGTTCGTGAGCATTTCTTTCTTCCTGCCCTCGGCCCTTGTGGTGCGTCTCGCGGAGGCCGACTAGCTCGTTCGTCGTTCGTTTTTTTTTTTCAGTCGCTCTGCTTGCTTGGGGTATTGGGGTGCATGTGCTGCGAATGATGACATGTTGAAACGAGACTGTGCCGTGTTGCGGTTGCCTATGCGGGATGCTATGGAAGAATATCAAGAGCGTACATGCTCGTGATATGAAGTTGTGTCAGCTTGTGTTCTCATCGATTTATCAATCTTTAATTTTCTCTCAGGTGCATAGCGCAGAGAAATCGGTTACCTTGAAGGACAGTAACTCATGAGCGCATGCAGCATCCGAAAGGCCTGGCGGTCCTTGCCCCAGGCGCCCTTCCGCTGCAGCAAAGACGTTCCCGCTCCCCGCGAAGAGGTCTTCTTCTGCAGGCTGAGCTCTGCGTTGGTTTCTTCCCACCGACTCCGCACAGCTCAAACTTCTGTCTCTGTCGTTCACTATGGCCAACAAGCAGCGCGCGAGCTCCACGACCGTCTCTTCCGATGCGCTGGCGAGCTTACTGGACGCCGTGTTGAAACTGAGCATCAAGATCGATGCGCTGAACGCAAACGTCGAGACTCTCACCTTCCATGTTGAGTCTATCGAAAGCATTTTCAGCACACAGATCTTCAAGGGCTCGTTGAATGGTGGGTCCGCTGCTTGTGCTCCTCGTCGGCAGTTGAGCTGAAGGGTTTATTACTGCTAGGTTACTCGCCGAGCAGCACGTTGGGTTCGAACTAGCACACAGCGTTCCAGACCAGCTCGCTTCTCGATGCGCTCTCAGAACTGAGCGGAGAGTCTCTGTCGTCCGGTTCTCGCGGCGCAGCGGTCTTCTTGGATGTTCCGGACCAGCCCATCATCAGGCCTGACCGGAGTGGTGCACTGTGCGATCATCACAGCCGGGCCTGGCCGTAACCAGGTACGGTGATGACCAAGGATCCAGGCCTCCCAAGACTTTGTGCCTTGAGCCTTTGGTTTACATCCCGAGATCAGTACGGCAACGTGTGGTTCAACCTGCAAGATCTGCATAACGAGGGCCGCAAAGGCTTCATGTATCACAACGTGTGCGTGTGATCGCCGCCTTCAAGAACACGGATATTGGTTTGACATTTCAGAATCAGCGACGGGTCTGTGTTTGTTAAGTGGGACGACAACAAAGGACAGTTTAGTCGGGCGGCCAAGTGCTGCAGTACAGAGACGGTCGTCGTGGCCGCGTAACGAAGGACGCACCAGGGTGCGTTGTCTACCAGGCAATAGGCTATAGGGAGGTTTTCTGTCTGACTGAACATTTCTGTCACCATAACGACGAGCCGCCCTCGTATCGTTTGGGAAGCGGCTTTCTGAGTCGTGGCTGGTGCCGCAGCCGCACTTATATTGAAACATCGATTGAAGACCAGCTCGGTCAGCCACAGAGCGTGTTCCCAACTCCTAATATCTTCATACATGTTTAATAACGCTCTGTGAATCGGTGACCACACAAACACACTGCCGGAACCGTGTGGTCGAACTTGAGAACATGGAGATTGCGGAAGGCGTTTCATTTACTCTTGTTCCGAGGCCTCCAGGGGCGTGTTTCATTATAGAAATTACAGATAAATAGCGTTTTTGTGTCATTAAAAATTATGGTTTTAAACCAAGGCAGCGCCAGCGAGGACGCCGATGACGGCGACGAAGAGGGGGACCGCGACGCGAGTCGAAGCGTTGTCGCCGTCTTGGTTGTCGCCGTTGTTGTTGCCGTTGTTGTCGCCGTTGTTGTCGCCGTTGTTGTTGCCGTCGGCGCTCTGGGTCGCGTCGCCGGCGGAGCTGGTCGCAGAGCTCGCAGCGGAGCCTGCCGACTCCGTGGCGCTACTCGCACCCGAGCTGGCCGACTCCGTCGCACCGCTCACAGACGAGCCAGCAGAGTCAGATGCGCCAGACGTACTTGAGGCAGCAGAACCCGTGGCCGACCTGCGAGATCAACATGGTCAGTCGTCGTGGATATCAAGGCACGCTCTTGTGGGATTCGACGTACGCGTCCGCACCGCTCACGCTAGTCGTGACTACGCTGCCATCGCTAGCCGTCGTAGTGATGACCCTGTGTGCAACAAAGTTGGGCGGTCGCTCGTTTCGGCAGAAATATTGCATACATACCCTCCAGCAACAGCGGTACCCGAGGGGTCGTCGGTGCCAGTAGCGGTAGCGGAGGCGTTACTTTAAATGAACGATGACTGTGTGAGATGTACAGAACCATTGCTGTAGTGAAGTCAATTTACCCATCGGTGTTGGTCGCAGTCGCGGAGCCATCGGTCGCGGTAGCGGAACCACCAGTTTCAGTAGCGCTTCAGAAAGGGGTTGTGAGTACCTGAAAATCCCAATAATAAGAGCTCGCAGACTCACCTTGCATCGTCACTAGCAGTACCCGTTGCCGAACCGCCCGATCCAGGCTGAGCTGTCCGTCAAGCCAGCGACTCAGCATTGTCCTCGGCCTCTGTGCCACCTAGGAAGCAGGCCATCACTCACCGGTAACGCCAGCCCCGGCCAACGCACTCTCGAGGCCCTGAGACTGCTCAGGGGCCAACCCGCCTTGCGCGCCTGGCCCGCTCACACCACCGTCCCACGCAGTCCGGCACACGAGGTCGCGGAGGGTCTGACCGGTTTGGGCGTCACCGTCCGAGCAGCTCTGGAAGGACCGCATATTAGCAATTTATACAATGCTGCGCTCAGGATCACTTACCGAGCGCAGGCAATCACCGTAACCGTCACCGAGGTCCGACGTCAGGCAGTAGCAAGCAACTGCGCCAGCCTGTGGTTTCATAGTCAGGAAGCCTGAACGGTATTTTGAACACCACGAAGAACAGACCAAGTCGTTATTCGGTGCAGGGCACCCAGCCGTTCCAGAGCCGGGGGTGATCACTTCATGGACGAAGCAGTCGCGAACGCAAATCGGGACACTGCAACGGTTGGCCCCCTCAGCCTCGTGCTCGACTGAAGACAGGAGCGGACCGACTCACTTTGAAAGGTCCTGAGCGTAAGCAAGAGCAGAAAGAAGCGTGATAGATGCGGCGAGCGACAGCATCTTTGTTGAGATCTTGAGATCTTGAGGTCTTGAGGTCTTGAGGTCTTGAGGAAGAGAGAGAGATAGCAGCGAGAGAGAGAAAGAGGCGGAAGATCGCGAAGGACAAAGTGCAGCTGGATCGCGTTTTTATGCCTTACGGCGCACACGCACTACAACGTCACGGTGTGGAACGTGAGCATCTAGTACACTAGGGCTCCTTACACGCTCCGCAATAATGAGCAAGTGGGAAGGTCCCTGTAATATGCCAGCCTCGCGTACAGCCTTCAACGGTCGCTCGCTGTGAGACATCGCTAACAGTACCGGTTCAATGGTACCGCTAGAGCTTGCTTCGCGCCGACCTGCAGGTAGTGCCAGAACATAACGACCAAGCTCTCTTTCAAATGCTGCAGAATTTCCGTGGGACGGGTATAGAAGGCGGACAAGTTACCCGGGTGAGAGTCCCGATTGTGTGCTTGGCAGTACTCAGTGACGTTGCGTATGATGGTTGATGGAACTCGACTAACTATAGTGTACATCGCTCCCGTAAGCCATGTTTTCTCCTCGAGTCATCGTGAGAGAATTTGTAGATGCGATGCAAGGGCTACCGAACCGAAAAATGCATGATGGCTGTGGGGAACGAAGGTCGAGGTCAGAAAGTGCACGACAGCGCACCGACGGATCCCGACGAGGCGACAACGGAATGTCCTTGATGTGCCTTTTGTCAGGGTCAACTTCAACAGCAAGCTCTACACCATGAGCAATCGCGCATGTTCGGCACCGCTCACACAGCTTTTCCAAGTTTACTGGCTCTTTCGGAGATGAATGAGTGTGGCCGGGTTATGCGTGTGGCCGGGTTTTGAGAAGTCTCCGAACATCTGAAGCGGCGTGCGTCGCGTATGAACGTTACTGCACATCCCAGTCTTCACAGCTATATCGCGGACTCACTTCGAAGGTACAGAAGGTGAACAAAACCTCTAGGAGATTGAAAAAAATTGGACGGTAGATAGGGAGAAAGAAGTCAGCACATGTACGTGTGCGATGGTGTGGACGGGGAGGCACACGCTGTCGTCCCTGTTGGCGGACATGGCGAAGCAGCATTATGCGGTACCAGCGTGGTAATCTTGATCAACTCTTAGGTATGTATTAGGTCATGTAATGCTCTGTTGATGGTGATTTCGGCAGGCGAACGAACGCTGAGCTGAATTGAACAGCTAGGTGCTCGGTGTACAGGCGCCCCTGCACCTTCAGTTATTACCTGGATGACGTGGGTCGTGTTGCCAGACCTGTGGAAACGAAAGATCGAGGAATCAAGTCAGCGCTCTTCAACGTGGACGAATAAATCGCTAACCTCCTCTGCTGCCACAGGAACAGTCGCACACCTCATGAGGTACAAGCCAACAGCACCCCACATTCAAGACTCCCTGTTTACGAACTAGTATTATAGGCCTCAAGCTGTCCTTGGGAGAGTTACTCCTATCAGATGCTGTAGCGATGTGCCGGACTTGACCGGATACCGCACTCTCAGCTCCTCATTGAGGGCCTGGCTGGAAAGCACTGATAACACTGCTGTATAGGATCTTTAGCTCTATTCAAAATATCACGAATAATCCCGAGTGAGGTGGATCCGCCCTCCAGAGACAATCAGGCTGCGCCAGCAAATCAGGCTTGCACTGCAGGAGCTATTTAAGTTACTTGACGTCCGTCCTGGCCTTGACAAGGGTGTCTCTTGGGCATGCTAGTAGGTGCAGGGCACAGGGAAGGGGCTGATAATAACCTTCACAACTTCACCAACGCTCCTAGGAAGTCGAAGTCGTCCGCATTCTACATTTAAAGATTGGGGAGGCACGACTGGGGACGTTGAGGACATCTTGAGCGGCCTTGTTTTGTAAGTTGTCTGTCTCTCCCTAAGGTAAGTTAGGTTGATGTCCTGTGAACTTCTTGAAAGGCTCGCTTACACAGACCATGATTGGCGGGAAGCGTCGTGCAACCGGTCCACGCTCTCGGGCGATACGTTGTATGAAATACTGATGGGGCCCTTTCGAATCCGTTACCTCCCATTTGAAGCCTTCCCGAAGTTCAAGTACAGGTAAGTTTATCTGCGTTTCTTGAACATCAGTGATTGAGAAAGCGTCGAAGGCTGCCAAACCGAAGTCCTGGCGCTGTGCCTGGCACCCCTGACCCTTGCCGGAATGTCCACCGGGCATCCCAGCTGGCACACACTCACAAATCTCTCATCGCCTCGCATTGTCAGATTCTGTGCAGCACAGCGAGGACGATCTTGCGGATGTGCTTGAGGTACCTGGGAGCTTCTTTTCTCAGAGGGAGATGCTTAAACAGGTCTGCGTATCTGTGGTCCACGGGCGCCACGGCTGGGCATTTCGACAGCGGAAGAGGACCAGCCGATCGCGCGGCTGACGGTTGCCTTCCACCCACCACCACCAAGTCCCCTTTGCTCTTTCGTTTCTGCTCGCCATTAATTCCGAAGCCACCACTATACGGAATACCGATTGATATTAGTACCCGAAACTGCTACGATGAAGCGCGCCCGCCCCCCGACGGCGGCGTCCACCTCGGGCGCATCGACCGGCACCAAGCGACCCAAGGCCATGCGAGCTTGCGCCGGTGGGTTCTCTCCCAACTCATCTTAAATTCTCAGGGCAAGGCCTGAACCGTGACGGAGATGGGATAGCCTGCAAGCGACAGAAAGCGCGCTGCGAGCTCGAGGACGAGCTGGCGCGCGGGCAGGCGTGCCATCGGTGCAGCGTCCTCGGCCAGGTGTGCTCGTTCGAGGAGGAAGTCGGCCCGCCCCATCCGGGCCCGACCACGGGCTTCGCTGCGCCTGAGATGCTATATGTCTCGAGGTGCGCTGGTCGTGTATTGGCGAAGTTGGAGGGGCGTCGCTGACGGGAGGCACCTGCAGAGCCTCGTCCTCCTCTGCGCCCTCGCCCTCCGCGATCGACACGACCTCGCTCGCCGCGCGCGTCGCGCACATCGAGGCCATCCTGGCACAGAACAACCTCTCCCTCACGCAGCCGTCCCCATCTGCGGCGTCGACCCTCTCCCCTGCGACGACGCACCACGCGGCCCCGCCGCCCGCCCAGCCCGCCGCTGAGCCGGACGAGGACCTCTCGTTCTTCAACCAGGCGCACGACCGCGGGACGCTCCGGGTGTGGGCGAACCCGCCGAGCTTCGCGCGGGCCATCATTGGCGCGGGCAAGGTGCCGGAGCTGGGGGACCCGGTGGTAGAAGGGATCATTGGCGAGCGGGAAGCGCAGGAGGCTTTGGACGTGTTCACGGCGGTGTACATCCCCGTCCTCCCGCCGTTCCCGCCCGATCTCTCCCTCACGTCCAGCCCCTTCCTGCACACCGTCCTTCTGTACACGACCTTCACCTCTCCACATGCGCCGCACACCCTCCCCCTGTCAACACTGCGTCGCCTCGAGTCTCTCCTCTCGTCGCACCTCACGCGCGCGGTTCTCAACACCCGGCCTTCGTACGCAACAATCGCGGCTCTCCTGACCGTCGCGCTCTTCGTTGCGCTTCCAGACGAGCACTCGCTCGGCCCGCATGCTATTGACCCGCTCGTGCTCGTCCGCGCCGCGAGCGCGTGCGCAGGCGCGATGGGCCTCGATTGTGCGGGCGAAACGGTCGTGAGCTTGAAGGACGATGGGATTGAGGGGGCGTGGATGGATGAGGAGCGGGACAAGGCCCGGCTGTTCTATACGATCGCGCATCTCGACTTGTCGTACGTCTTCTCTCTTCCCCTTTACTCCCCTAGGTTCTCCCACACCGCTCCCGCTCACCTCCTTTCTCCGCTCCGCAGTCTAACGATGTTCCACGCGCCCCTTGCACGCACACCCTCCTTCCCCTTCCCACCGACCGAGAGCGTTTTCTCTTCGCATCAGCCCACACCGCTTGTTGACCGCCGCCTCGTGCTAGAGGGCCGGCTCCTCTCAGCCGCGTCGTCCGTCGCGGTCGCGATCCAGCGCGTCGAGCGCTGCCGCTTTGTCGCGCAGTCGATCGACAAGGCGCTCGAGGCGCTCGAGGTAGATTTTAACTTGGCTTCGTCTCCTTGAGCTGGAATGCAGCGTGCTGAATTACTGCCGCGCAGGGCTTCTCGAGCTTCCTTGACAGCTGGAGGGCGGAGCTGCAAGCGCTGCGTGGTGCGTTCTTCTTGCCTTCCGATCCTGGATCTAGAATCAAGCTGATAAGTGGACATGGTAATATTTGGGCGCGGCCAGATGTCCTGCCCGAGCGCGCGCCGCACCCCGCCCTGGACGTCCTCTCGCTCGACTCGCACCTCGCGCACATCGTCCTCTCCCTCCGCCTCTCCAACGCGATCCGGCTCCTTCCCTCCCCACTGCTCCCGTCCATCCGCGAAAAGCCGTTCTGCCTTGCAGGCGCGACGCTCATCCGCGCGAACGCGCAAGTCCTGCGAGTCGCACTCTCGGTCGACCTTGCGCGCGCGTCCCTGCACCACACCACCACCCTCGTACTCTGCATCGCGATGCTGCTCAACGTCTGCGCTCTGGGACGGCGGAATGGCTACACCCTGCCCCTGACGGACGGTTGGATGGTGGATGTGGATCGGCTGTTGGTGCGCATGGCCGACTTGGGCGAGTGGCCGGGGAGATGCGCGCGGAAGGTCTGGGCGCAGCGGGACTGGGAGGACGCGAAGAGCGGCGAGCCTGTGCGGCTGGGCAGCATGCCCGTCGAGAACGAGCCGCGCCACCCGCCGCACCCACACGCCCCGCAGCACACCCAGCAGCACAACCACGACCCCTACGGCCTCCAGAGCCTGCACGATCCAACTGTCGGCCCCCCTCCCGGACAGGACTATGGGTGGGCGGCGGCGGGCGCGATGGGCATGCCGCCGGAGATGGGAGACGGGATGGCGGGCATGCGTGACCCGGCGGCGATGGCGATGTTTTGGCCCATGCTATTTGGGATGGACCCCCAGGCACAGGGAGGGGTGCAGGGAGGGGTGCCGACCATGAGTTGAGGGCGCATCGCGTTCGTTCGAATACCATCTTCTTTTCGTTCGGGGCACGTTACTTTACCTTCCTGTCCATGGGACGCTTGGACATTGCATTGTTGTAACTCTGGCTAGGGATGGGGTGCAAAGTGTGTGTGTGTGTGTGCGGGTCGCTGGACGCGCTGATGGACACGCTGCAGCTGGGGACTCGGTCGCGGCTCGCAGATGTTCGTGAATTTTTCTGCCTTTGTTGTTATTTTCGTTGCGAGTAAAGTGTTTAATAGGAAGGGCGCTCCGCGCGAACCTGGGCCTTAGACGTGCTGCGTATCCATCACGTTACAAGTTGAGATGAACTACCGGCAGCAGAGCAGCAGCTTCAGCACCTTCGTCAGGTTAGCCGCCTAACCTGACTCTGGGTGCAAATGAAGAAAGTAGATTGATCTTTCATTAAAATGTTGCTAGTAAACTTCCAACCCTTCATGCATAACAACCAAAGAAACATAGTCAACATCCACGGCAGTGGCAGTCGGACAAGGATCGCGATGTGCAAGGAGCCCCAGGCCCCAACCAAGCCTCTGGCACTGTGACAAATCTCCATTTACTTTCAAAATATTCCATGCATCAGAAATGTTTCTCAGAGGCCGTAAAGACAGTAATATCAGATACTTATCATTGTGCGGACTGCGAGATTAAAGTCGCAGATACTTGACAGATGCAGCATTGCATCACCTCTCCACGCTACATAGCCCACAACGATTCGCGAAACCTCAAAGTTGAAATTGAGGTCGAACTTGTCCTCTCAAGACCTGTCCCAAGGTCTAGGAATTGAGTGTGTGGGACCTCAGGGTCTGGCATTTGGCATTTGAATGCTCTTGGGTGCGTGCACGACAGCGAGAGGACAGCGAGGAGCTGTCTTACGCCAACTCGCAGTGATCGAGTTGTCTGGATTTGCTCCAGCTCAAGTTTCCTCTGGCTACATGTACTTCTGAACGGCTAAAGAGACGCTCAGCTCTTTGATACTACTTCCATCTTCATCTCTGTCGGCGCCGCCGCACACGCTGCGTCCCATGATACACCTGCTCTTGCTCGTTCTCTTCGCAGCCTTCACTCTCGCCGAGCCGCTGCGCCCCCTCTCCAATGCGGTAGAACTCCAACTGGTGCTTTCCGTGAGCAACCCACAAAGCGCCGGGCGGGCGACACAGTTGCACCGGGTTGTAGGTGGTCGGTCGAGAGCTCAAGGTGGCTCAAGGTGCTTTCGCGCAGCAGTGATTCACGGGGAAGGGGAACAGAAATCAGAAAGTTCACAGGGTGACTGTTTATGCTATGCAGCAAGGGCGTTCCAGCCTGTACCTTCTGGGCAGTCTTCCTTTACCATCGGTTACCGGTGCGTAGCAAGCTTTGAGATGGCGTGCCAGGATCATGAATCGTGCTGACGAGTGTAGAATCGTTTCCTTCTCCTTTGTAGCACTCAGGGACACATATACGTCTACGGTGCCAACTATAAGCCGACCGGCGCCCTCTCTAGAGGAAACTGTGGGTGTGGTCCCCGCTGAGACTGATGCGCACGCACTTACGGGCGTGTTCCTACTGCTGACGCAGTGCTTTTTACAATTCGCAGCTCCGGACAATACATATGTTGTATCCTCCGACAAAAACCGCGCCATGCACCTAAGGGTCAAAGCTACTGGGGACGTACAAGCCTGCTAGATGTGGCCGTGGACGGGCGCGTACTGGCCGGGCGACAGCAGCAGGGGGAGCAGTCACTGCTTGATACCACAAGCAAGTGCGTTTGCTGCTTCATGTTATTATGGCTGCGATCCGAAGAGTCGCTCCTGCGTTGTTGGGCATGTGCGCGGCGGGCATGTGGGCGCTCACTAATTCACACCGTCACCGTCCGTGCAGCTATACACTTCTCATTCCGAGACCGAATCAGTCCAGCTCGGACGACGTTTTCCCTCACCACGGGGGAGATCGTCGTCCGTTGGAGTAACTCCTACTATGAGAGCGACGTAAGTTTTACATGACACTCTGCTGCTTTCAGACGCACGCACCACTGACACTTCTCTCTAACTGACTCTGAAGTACATAAACCCTCTCTTCTTCTATCAGTCCTCTAAGCGATACGTCGGCCTCACGGCTAACCTTGATCTTACAAGGCGGAGTACGATACCCAGAGCGAAGCGTACCGAGCCCACCTGCACTTTGTCCCCGATGTCTAGCCATTTTGAAGGCCATCCTCCCATTTAATGTACATGGTGTTCCTTATGTTTATGTGGCGATGTGTTTCAGTATCAGCCCTGTCACGCATTCGGTGTTGTGTGACTTTCAGCAAAGACGTGTACTTTCAAATCTTCAAAAGTGATGGTGCACAGGTAACAATGAGCTTCATGGGATTACAACCGATCTAGTGACAGAGTCCTGGCCCGGCTCCAAAGTGCTCGGGAGTACACAACAGCTGGCGGTGAAACCACGTTTGGTCGCACTTCCGGGCGCGGCGGGATGAGATGAGAGGGTCTGCGGGAGACAGCGATATACCCCTTTTTGCAATCTCTCCGTTCGACCAGTGCTTGGCCTTGTTGCAGACTACATTAGATTCCCATTTGCGGCAGCTACCTTCATACACGGCTCAACCCGCACGTCGGAACAAGTTTTTTTAATCATCAACCTGCAGCGCTGTCCATCGCGCGGCGTGCCCTCTTCATCACTTAATGCAAGCATCGTCAGCGAGATAACGGGAACTGACGGAGGTTGTTATAACCTTGGAACTGAGAGTATTATCTAACTTGTACAGGGAACCGACCGTTCCTTCCTGCCCACCGACTCCTGTCTTGACGTTGGGGAACATAAATTAGAGGGACTTTAAAAGATAGGTGGGAGCGGATGGCGCTGGTGAGAAGAGGCTCGACCGTGAAAGTTGAAACACCGCACAGCACAGGCCGGCCGCCTTATTGCCTATCTCTTCTGCTCCTCTCTCTGCCCTCTCTGGAACTTGTAAGCTGTTTTTACCAAGGTCCTCTGATATTTCAGCCTGGAGACAGAGGATCAATGAAGGCAGCTGGCTAAGTGGGTTTCTGGGCGTGGTAGATCCTGCCGAGGCTGCGTTTTCGAACCTGTTTTAACTTGACCGGCTTGACAGCCTAGCCACAAAGGAGGACAGAGGCTGTTAAATGGGAGGGACTGGTATCTATTGGGGTGATCTTTCTACTTTCGCTCTCAGGTGGCAACGAATGGACTTGCAATGTCGGTACAGACTGCATCTTGGCTCAGTCTCGAATTTCGCCGAGCAACCCGTCTGGATGTTGGGTATATGGCACTACTTTCCCGGGTCCTGAGCATCCATCTGCAGTCCTGAAAGTTGTTTGCCAGCTTCACTGCATGCAGAAGAACCGGGAAGACTTCTGTCGGCTGACCCTTCATCCCGTTGCTGTCGCTCCATGCTCCATCTCCCTGGTGTGTGGTGACGTTGAAGGTATTTCTCGGTGCGATATGACGCCTTCTACACCACTGATGGTAAAAGACCAGCGTGTCTTAAGCCAAGCAAGTAGAAGTGTCTTTGATAAGGCAGCGATACGGTTGACGCCAAAACATGTGAGAACGCGCTCAAGTCCGGGGTAGCGCACCGGTCAGCGGGACAGTCCGCGGTATGACGACGGCGGCGAGCGAGCGGAGCCAGCGACGAGCAGCCCACCGCCGACGCCGTCCTCATCGTTCCGCCCGTCATCTTGCCCATCCCGCCCACATCTATACGCACCTACACGCACTACTATCCCGTCCCTCGCATCCTCTTCTTCCAGCTCCCCC
>JTLS01000869.1:0-12868 GCA_000826855.1 Basidioascus undulatus | reverse complement strand
GGCCGCTTAACTCAGTTGGTAGAGTGTTTGCTTAACACGCAAAATGTCGCAGGATCGAGCCCTGCAGTGGTCATTCTCTTTTTTTTTGCTTTTGCTTCTCTGATTTGCCTGTGTACACACACACATGGTCATTTCGCGTCCGAAGCCGCCCCTACAGAGTTGTGCCTCCTTTCAGAATGAGCAACGGATGATCACGTTTGGTCTCCCAAACTTTTTAGAGTTGCTCTCCTGTTCAGCCAGGCAGACTACAACTGTGCAGTACTGCGAACAAACACACTTCGGGTGGAAGTGAACAATGGATGGCTGCGGTCGCTTGCCGCCAGGACAGGGTTTGATTCCTTTCTTCACCACAAACAAGTATTTACTTATTGATCTTTTGACACAGCTGAATGCCTTTGGTAAAGCCGTGCCCATCAATGGCCACGCCCAGTATGCAGTAGCCGCTACCGACTCGCGAGCGCATTACTTCTGGCTGATGCTGCCACTTCGGAAACCCATCTCCAAACCTAATGCGATCGCAAGGTAAGAATAACTACAACACTCCAGAACACCCAAGACTGAGACGTGTAAGTGACAAGTAGCGTGATGGTGAGCGTTGGCTATATGGGTTCCCTTGAAAACTGATTCGAGGGACTCAGGTCGCGTCTCGAACCAAGCGTCCTCCCGCATCTTGCCTTTGCTCGTTTGTCCAGCAGTCTACATTTACAAATCTCTCAGTCCTGGTGCGGCTTCGCTGGTAAATTCTGGACTATCATGGTAGTCAACTGGTGCTATCGCGGAGCCGAGGTTCTCCATACGATGTTATCCTAGTCCGCCTCTACGACCTGCTGCAGAAGCGTGCGTAACGCGTAGTACTGACGACCCGCGCACTCGTTGTGAGACAGGGCTTTGTCCTTCCTCAGCTTCATCTATAAGACCTACACACTCTGAGCCTCATCTCTAAGCGTCTCCGCAACCTGACGCTCTCCCACGTCCGCTACGCGTACATGGCGCTCCTGCGGCGCTACGCCCCTCACTCCCCTGAGCTGTTCCTCGCTCTCGTTCTTTCCACCAAGAGCTTCATCAGCGGCGGCTCAGCCCTCGCGTTCTTGTGCGCGAGCACTGGGCGGACGACCTCGCCTTCTATTGTCCAAGGGCGCGCTCGAGCTCGTCGCGCACCACCTAGTCATTTTCCAGGGGTACACGATAGACATGGACATCCAGAGCTACTTGGATGGGGAGGAGTTTGGGAGCATCGGGATGACGGCAAAGTTCAGCAATGAGCATACTGGGACGAAGATCGATATCATCGAGTCTACGACCGAGGTGAGCAAGCTCTTGCGTGTTGAGTGTTAGACAGGGATGGTGCACGGAACAAAGCTTGACCTGACATATTCGTTCGTAGACAGAATTCCCTTGACCCCTTCGCTGAATTCGTGCGCCATCATTTGAATTCTTTCATCCCCATTATCTCCGTCTCCTCGCCCTCGTCCGGTCACTAATCCTCTCCATGGCCGCCCCCCGCTGTTCTCCTCTCCTACTCACGTAGCACTCTTCCTGCGTGATCAACTCGCTCTTCTCACACGCCACATGCTATTACCCACGCGACACGCTCATTGAGCGGACCAACATGCGCTCAGTCGCTGTGCCGTGGGTGGTGCAGGGCCAGCCCAAAACCCACCGCGCGCTGCTCAAGTACGATGGCCGGGGCTTCAAGCTCCGCAAGCGAGACGTCGTCATATGCCCCACGCGCAATGGTCTCCGGGAGAGCAAGCCGCTCGTGGTGCGCCTTGTTAACCCAGAGCGCTGGGCATGGGTTGAGGAGCTAGAGGCGTCGACGCAGGACCTGGCGGATGCTGGAGGGTAAGTATTCGCGGAAGAATAATAAGGTCTAATTAAAGCTGACTCCCTATGCAAACAGTGCGAAGCTCAATCCCGTCTCAAAAATGGATCATGATGAAGAGCATGTTGGAACGAAGGAGGCTCTAGAGAGTAGCATGTTTTGATACGTTGTGGCAAGGATGTGAAGATGGGGCCGTCGTGGTGCGCAGTTGATGAGCCCTGAAGGATGTGTGTGCCTGCTGCCAAAGCACCTCCGCCCAGGAGCACTCCCACATGCCAGTAAATGCCTTCCGATGGATTTCTGGTAGAGCACACATCTATATCTTCAAGTAGAAAAAAAAGTCCATGAGCACGATGTAGAGTGAGAGGGAGGCCCATCAGGAGAAATCGCCTTATTGGCATTTGCATCGTCCAGAGGCAATGTACAAGCATACCCTACCTCTGGTATATAAATTAAAGCTTGCCTTTTCATAATACGTGGAACGATCGACATAGAGATCACATCGCATTCTCGGCCGCATATGCTGGACGCCTAGACTATTTGATGTCGACTACCGCCCCATTGCCAACTCATGCTAGCTATCCTATCCAAGTTCGACTGCACTTGCACTTGAACATTTAACGCAGTCTCGTGATCCAACTGGAAGAAATGTCCAAACTAATCGTAAAAAGCTACGAGCATATACACTGATCTGAAAGTGAAGCCGCTGGAGTGACTCTGAAATTGAAGAAACCCCGCCTGGCCCCCAGGTACGCCCGCAAGTCCATAAAGTGCGTGGCTGCCAGCCATCGTCGACTTTATGGACGTGTGCTATACACGTGATTCCTACCTTTGCAACAAAAGTTCTACATTAGCTATACAGGCAGGTGCATCCGCAAAGCCTAGAACCGCGACTGAAAGCTGCAGCGCTGACCTTGTGATCAGGAGTTGCTCAAGTTCAGAAGAAAACTGGCCAAGTACATCAGAATAATGGAAATTTCAACCACCCCAGCTCGGTGTCAATGGCGTCGTTAGAGGGACGAATCTCCGCTGCTGCATCCCTGTCGAGAAGGCCAAGGACGCCCCCGACTGCCGTTGCAGACGTCCCGGCCCGGTTCTTGTATGGCATGTCCAAACTTCCGGAAAGCTTTGTAGTGAAGATGAAAGAGGACACCACCCCAGAATCCGTACAATCGTGGGAAGCAACCCACTCTACATGTCGACCCGGCAAGAACCCCAATGAAAGGAACACATGAATACATAGCTCCCTTGGACGAAAAGTCACTTCCCCTGGGCCACCTCCAGAACAGCCTGAGCGGCCTGCTCTGCGCCCCCACCCGCCTTGCAGGCCTCTGCGAGCTCAGGCGCCCTCTGGCGGAAGCGCGAATCTTCAGGCCCGAGGATGCGGATGAGCGCGGCCTCGAGCTCGGGCGCGTCGAAAAAGGGAGGTCGGGGCGCTCTTGTTGGCGAAGATGCCTTGGCCTAGCATATCGACGCGAGTGTTATAGTGGTACAGGTCCAACCAGTGGGCGAGAAGGATCTGGGGGATACCGCCGCTGGCCAAGGAGAGGATGGGCCAGAGCTGGAAGTGAGGCTGCGAAAGCGCTGCAGTTAATGGCATGCGGAGCGTCACATGCTAGGAAGCTTCGTGAATAGAGTCTTTCGGGAGAAGTTATATTCAAATCAGCAATTTCATTCGATGCCGAAGGGTTTCGAAACTCACTGGCTCCAGCGTGATGCACCCACACAGCCAGGTACGGATGCGAGAGCACCGTAACGGTCGGCGCGTCCATCCAGTCGACAATCTTGAACGACTCGCGAGCATTCTCCTAGACGATTTTCGATCATGTCCGCAAACTTTAGGCGTCGGGAAGCTTCCAGAGAACCTGAAAGTCGGTGCCGCCCGGCCGGCTGTGGAACGCGCCGAGAAGCGCAGCATGATAGCGATCTCGTTGGGCTTTACAGGCGCGTAACTCGTTCAGCGCAAGTGCCAAAGAATCGGAGAGCAATTGGTGACCGCACCTTCCACTTGAACAGCGTCCCGTTGTTTATGAGCACCGTGCAATTGCGTCCGAGAAAAGTAGCGAGGTCGGGAAAGGAGGTGATCGCCTTGTGTGGGGGAAGGATCGTCCCGCAGAGGAGGGTTGTGACATATTGTCGCTCGATCCTCACAGCGGCACTGCTGCGAGCTCCGAACCCCCGCCCAACGGACGTCCCCGAAACAGTCCTCGACAAAACGATGAGGTGATTTCCCGTCAAATTGCGCGAGATGACTACGACGTCTGCAGAATTCTGTTGTCCACGGTGCGTGACACGAAAACCTCCATCTCTGAACCAGTTTCTGCATTCTTGAACACCTTCCAGCCTGCCTCCATCCGTTAGGCGTCCAGACCCTTACCCAAATCGTGTTCCTCTAGTCACCCTAGTCACTGGTCCATCGTCGAAGGGAACCTTTGTTCCGCAATATGCATCCTCAGTGTTCTAACATCATGTCTGGACTTCAATATATAACTATTCGGCCGCTTTTCCAGAAATAGTGTATGGCGTTCTCCTAGGCTATTTGGTAAGAGACACCGTCTTCATTTTTCGCTGACGGTCTTCGTTGCAATAACTCTCATGCCGCCCTCAGGGAATACTCGTTTGGGAGTGTGTAATACATTCCCCAATGCTTGAATGGCGATTGTTGTCGGGAGAGCTGCGCTTCAAGTGGCCTATGGCTCTCAACTTTCTGGGACGCGCAGCGTGAGTGAAGGGGAGCGCTTGAGTGCACGGACAGTGAGCCTGTCTAACTGTACTTCACAGGGGGTTCGCGGGAACTGTATATATCAGTGAGTCTTAAACAAATACTTTCGTCCGAATTCCGATGCCATGACCCTGACAGGAACACTGGACAGTGATTTTCAAGACGCAGGTCTGTCGAACAATGCGACCGCCAGGGGGTTTGATGCTGATCAACACTGTGCGCGAAGTCACAAACTGACTGCCAAGGTACGCCCCTCCACGACTGAGTGCAGCGAGAGTATTTGAGTTGAGATGGCGTCCTCCGCAGTCTACATGCGAGCCGCTGCCACGATGGCCATCGTTTGCACAGCTACATCAAGCGCCATATTCGCTCTCCGGTCCGTCTGGCCAGCTCCTAGTCTTCTATAGCTCCCTTGTGAATTTTTTTATATCTCCGCCCTTTCATTTAGGGCCGGGGCCCTATGGAAGGGGAACAAGGTCGTCTGGATCTTGCTCGCTGCTTTACAACTCGGTTAGGTCAGCTTGCTACACACAGACTATAATCTATCACGGGTCCATCTATGCTAACTTATATTGAATAGCTTGCTATTTGGTCCTAAGCTGCCGCTTTGATCGACACCTCCTGGGTCGGCTGACAGTGTGTGATGGGCATGCCCAAACGGAGCGCGAACCTCGGTGAGTTTTGCAGCACCTATCTTCAGTGCAACGCCTTCTTTTAACCTTCTATACTATTTTACTACATTTTAGGCCTCTAGGTATACAGTTCATCCAATACTGGACTACCTGTGCAAGAACGCAAGTGGATGCTGAAGCCGAGCGCAAGTGTTGGCTTCGATGTCGTGTGCGTTGCGCTGCAAAGCTATAAGCTACTGGGGCATGGGACGAAGTCCTATGGGGCCAGCCACGTACTGTTTTGTGACAGGGTCATGTGCGTGGTCGCCGTCTGAGTGCTGAATTTGTGTACTGTCATGTTCGGTGAGCGCTGCTTTCTCCTACATGCACTTCGATATGCTGACTGGCCTGCTTTCGGACCACAGTACTTCGTCTAAATGCTCGGTAGAGCGCTCTCATTTGAACAACTATTCAAGCCCAAGAGTTTTATTATTATTATTATTTATTATTATTTTTGCTTTGCAGATGTCATACTTGTTCACGGTCATTTGCTCAGCTGTGAAGCCACCCACTCTTCCTTTAAACTGAATTGCCGACCTGCAGGGACCATCGCTCAGTGTTCAAGTCATACTGTCGGGGGTGCGATTTTCCAGGGCTGGCATTCAAGCCGGAAATGCTTCACTCTCACTGACAGACATTGCTCGACTCAGCGTGCCATGGTCAACCTGCTGGCCTACGATTTTAGGTATAGCACTCTATCGCTATGAAAACGGCTCTTTCTGGCTGACGCGGCTCGAGTCTGGCCTTGGGGCAGAGCAAACTCGGACCGAAGTCACTCCCTATCCCACTCAACGTCTGCGGACCGGACCATCGGTGGAAGCACGCATCCACGGAGTAATGTTGCGGGCGGCATCAACACTCAACGGGAGCAGATTCAGTCGGAGGTCGGACGTCAGCCTACCTGGAGAGAACGATATGGACTCTTCTGTATCTGAGCATTTGCAACCACCAATCCAACGACTATATCTGAGAGACCGCACTCTCGTCCAACCGTGGTCTTCACCCTTCCCCCTTGCCTTCTTTCTCTGGTCTTTACCCCCGGACATAATTTGGTTGGTATGTACTTCTAAAAACACTATTAAAAATGAAGCTTTCTCAAATGGCGAGGATATACTAGCAGGCCCTTGCTTGCCTATCACCCCGACGAAAACTAGTCCGAAAGTCGGATACTTTTTGAAATTTTCGGTCGGCCTCCAGTTCGACTGCCTTCACTCATAAGCGGGTTCCACTGATACAACCAGTGGACAACGACCATGGCGCAGCTGTGCAAGTTGCTCTCAAACGCAAGCGCATGGACGTCTTCCGGCTGAGGGTGCTTGGATTGCTGTATAAGCCATTAAATCCCGCATGCAAGGGAAGTCGTCATCAGAATCGGTCCTATAAATATCACAAGCTTCCATATCTCTGCTCTCTAAACTATCCGCTGACCACCGCGTCTCTTCATCTTCAAGCGCACCTCCCTGTCCTCCTTCCTCTCCGCGTCATATGTCCACTTCAACACCTGCCCGACCACATCCCAGCTCCCTTCGCTCACTTCCACCTCTACCGAAAGCTCCCCAACATCCAGACACCTCTCCCTCGCAGCCCTCGCTAATCCGTCTCTCACTTCCCCTTCCAGTCGCTCCTGCTTCCCCTCCCGCAGCTGCATCCGGGTCTTCACTCCGCTGCCCCTGCGCTCCTCCTCCGTCGCAGCGCCGTAGTGCACAAAGGGAGTGTACACCTCAGTGGCGCACTCGGCGCGCCCCGCATCCACGCGCACGCGTAGCTCGAACGCCGAAGTCGCGTAGTCGAAATGGATGTGCGTCGGCGTGCCTTCGCAGGCGAGCGGGTATGGGCGGCAGAATGCGAGAAGGGCGCGCGCGCCAGCAATGAGGAGTGCGGAAGCGGCTTGGGCGGGCGTGAGTTGCGCAGAGGGACATAGACTGGGCGAGGGAAGGGGCGAGGAGAGGGAGGCATGCCGCAGCGCGTCGGTCATGGTGCGGGATTCGCCGGCGTCGGGTGCGTCGGAGGAGCGGGAGCTGTAGAGACTGGAGAGCTCGGTACGCGTCCAGCAAGCAGACGAGCCGGGGTCTAGGCCGAAATCGTCGGCGGAGAATATGCTGCCCGAACAAGCTTCCCAATTATCAGCCTGCCATCTTCCTGAGGTCGCCCCAGACAGCCGACCTCATGTCCTCCCTGTTCCACTCGTCCCCGAACTCGTGGGAGTTGTATGGGGCGTAGAGCCAGATGGTGTAATTCAGCAAGCTGGCATCCTGCATTAATCCTCACCCGCACCGGTCAGCGCTTCCCAGTACTGTGGCACAACGAAAACAATACGCACGCAGCCGGAAAGGATAGCATCCATCGCCTGTGTCTGAGCTGTCCAGTCGCCCTCCCACTTGCCGCCCTTCTTGTACGCGCGGGAATCATCCAAGTCCATTGGAATGCCTGCTCACGGCGGGTTCGCCCGTTTCAGCCGAGTCAGCGCTGTATCACCCTTCTGCCGTGACTTCGAACACGCACCCGTTTCTCCAATGACCGTCGGGAAGTCCCCGAGCACCTCGCGCGCGTCGCTCGCAAGCATGGCAAGCTGGTGAGCAAACGCGCGGCGCACGGCGTTCTCTCCCACGCGCAAGCCAAGCAGCGGCGTCGGGTGGTGCTCGCGGAGGATGCCGACGACTGTGCTTGGAGTTTTGCATAAGCAATGGGATTGGGTGTAAAAGAGGGCGGAGGAGAGAGAGATGAAGACGGACCGTCTGCGTTCCAACGCTTGTGCCAGTGCCCTGCGAAAATAGATCAGTCAGTTGAGAAAGCTATACAGGGCCGAACCGGAGACCGCACGGTGCACTACCCAAACAACCAAAGCTCAGTTCCATTTTGGGGGAGTGTGGGATCTGAAAGCTGCGTACTGATGGTTAACCCGTCCTATTCAAAGCTCCCTACGAGTAAGCATTCACCCTTATCCACCTCCTACAACCCTCAGACGTACGTAGTAGTGAGCGCTGTAGACCGTTCTATTATCGGTATGCGCCACTTTCGGCGGGGGGGCAAACACGCTAGGCTGGACGAAGATGATGCCGCGTGGATCGACCTCTCTCATGGAATGCGTCCATCTCTCATCTACCGCGTCAGAGAAACTCATCAGCCTCAGCTGAATGCGAAAGAGACTGCGCAAAGACGTGAGGATGAAAGGGCGTACGGAATTCCAACCAAAACGTTTCTACGAAACCTTCCGAGCGCTTGAAATATCCAGGCTGCTTCAACTCTCCCGTCTCCACATCCCAAACGCCATGAAGTGCCCAGACGCAGGTCTGTTTCCCGTCCCTCTACTTTATCAGCTCTCCCGCCCTCTGCCCGCCCTCTCTTCGTAGAAGACAGAAACGCACCCCCAACTCCCAGCCCGGATCCCTTCTCCAACCCCATCGCTCGACCTCCTCGCGCAGCCACGCTCGTCGCCCGCCCGGGTCGACGGACACATGTCCGTCCTTGTGCGGGCCTGTCTTGCCAAGGTGCCAGCGCTCGACCGTCTGCGCTTGACCTATGCCAAGGCGCATGCCTGAGCGTCCCGCGTGCGTCCATGAGTCAGTTGCCAATGTGGACGAAGACGAGAGAAAAGGGTGATCGGTGAGAACGGAAGGATGTAATAACGGACCTTCGATGCCCGTCGGCGTGCTGCCCATCTTCGCAATTGGGGTTTTCCCAATACTACTCAAATCCTCCAAGCCAATATAGCTGTCCATCCGCCAACGCCATGCAATCTGTCAGTCTCATTTGGCGAGATGGGCGGAAGTGAGTTGTACACGCACCCAGCATCAGGCTCATTCATCGAGTCCCACCCCATCACACAGCCTTCTAAGAGCCCCGCGTCCGAAAGTGCGCGGGCGAGCATCTGATAGGCGAGGTAGTAGCGCGTCTGGAGGTAGTCCTGCAAGGTCCTGATCCGCTTAGCCAAGCTGAAGAGATAGCGGGGTACAAAAACCCCGCGCACCTGGATGTTCTGCCCATCTATTGTGCACTTGGGCGCGTAGGTCCGCCCGGCGAAAAAGAGCGTGAAGAGGGTGAGGACCGCGAGTCGGTTCTACGGGTCCACCTCATCCGGATCAGCAAGCTTGCCGTCCCCGTGCGCCCCCCCACCTACAATGGAAAGATCTCACATGGTTTGTCGTCCATCTGTGCCCAACCCAGTGCTCAAGTCAGCTTCAATCAGAACATCAAACGCTTCCTTTCTCGCCGTCAACCCACATCATCTCCGGAAACTCGCCCGGCCGCTTCTTCTCATCGCCAGGCGGCCATGCACTATGCAGGAGTGCCGCTTCGGTACTCTGAAAGCCCGTCGGGTCGAGCCCGCACGCGTGCAGCGTCCAGAGCGGCGCGCCTGAACCCCCGGAGAAGCGGCTCCACTGTTCAGGAGGTGGGGGACGATCAGATCAGCGAAGAGGCGGATCAGAGGCAGGAAGGGCAGGTGACGGACAAGATCTTGATGCGGGTTGATAAACACCCGGAATCCGAAGACTTCGCATCGCTTGAGAAGCTCGACCGTGTACGCGATGAATTCGTGGTCGTACTTGCCACTGCCCAGCGCCTCCCGACTCTCAGCTTTTTGTCTCCTTCAGGCTCGCAGCGAAACAATGGTGCTACTCACGGCCCTTGCCACTCCAGCGCCTCCCACACGACCGCATAACGGATCACGTTGAACCCCCACCCTCTCAAGCGCGCGAGATGCACGTCCGCTTCGTCCAAGTCGATGGGCAAGCCGACCCACTGCGCGCGCCCGCCGACAAGCGCGTTCGATAGGAACTCGAGATGCGACGGCTCTCCCTTGGGCGACTTCGATGCTCCGAGATTGACCCCCCGGAGCAGGATGGTGCGCCTCGAGGAGGTACGGAAGAAGAAGCCAGAGGTGTTTAGCTCGGGTAGCGGAGGCGAGGACATGGCGCGTGGCGGCGGTGATGGTGATGGTGGTAGTGATGGAAAAAGGGAAGTCGCATGGTCTGTTGAAGCGTCTACTCTCCGGCAGTCGAATGGATCGAAAGCGTGCGATGGAGTCGACCTGCCGGGCAGTGAGAAGACGGTGGTTCGCAGCAAGAGGCTACGGGGGGCGCCTCCTGGTCATGCCGTCATTTTGCGAATCATCGATATTCTGGACGCCGATTTTGTGGAATGCAAGTCTACGAGGCTAGTTTCAATAACTATATCTTCGGTGGGCGCAGCGGTTAACGTCTGCTTGCACGGATGTTGTGCGGTAACAATGCACAAGGCGGGCGGGCGTAGCCAGCTGGTCCGCAACTGCAGCCTTCGCCTTCTTGCAGCGTCACGGGCAAGCTGTTCACAGAAGGGGTTTCCCAACAAATTTATTTCTAACGACAAACTGTCGAGGCGTCATCTTGAGCTATGTTGTGTGTTCAGTGGTACTGCTGGCACATACCAGCACCAGGCGGTCTTCGTCCACAAAGAATACGAGTGGGTCGAAATGTTAAACCGTCGCAGAGATCGGGATATTTGGCTCAAGTAACATTACCCGTTCCTTCGAAGACATCGCCGCTCTTTACTTCTTCCCGCCCTGCTCATTCTGGCCCTTCATAATCCAGTCGCTGTTCCACTTCGCCTCCTTCTCCGCGAGCTCCTCGTGCTTCTTCTCGTAGTCCGGGTCGAGGTATTGATCCATGAGGTCATTGTGCTTGGGGGAGACATGCTGGAATGGCAGAGACTCAGAAATCAGGAAGGGGAAGAGAGACGAAATGGAAAGTTAGACGCACCATGCCCTTTTGCACCTGCGGGCGCGACCACACCCGGTCGAGCCAGAGACGCACATGCGTCAGTACATCGTCGCGGAATACGCCAGCCTGGGGTAATATCTAGAGGTCGGCCTTCACAGGAAGTTCCGCAGCAGGGGATGCGACGTACCCAGGGGGACCAGAAGACCCCTTCATGTTCGGTAGTTATGTTCGGTAGTCGGGTCAGCTCAATAGGGTGAGGCAGTAGTCAAATGTCACGTACAAGAGAAAGCATTGATATCACTTCCGTATTCCCACAAAGTGAATTTCAGTAACTAAAGACGAGGACTGATTCAGACGCAGGCCGGCAGAACGCACGCGATAGAGTAGGAGCCGCGCCCAGGGCCGACAAGGTAATCCCTGTCCTTCAGCTTGACCTCAAGGACGGAGTATAGCCGCTTCGTTTCGTTAATGTAGCGGTCAATCTTCAGGAGTGAGAAGTTAGATCGCACGCCAGAGGGGATGCAAATGCACAAGGACGAACGCCATATTGGATCTTCTCGGGAGCTGAGGTTTGCCCAGCGTCAGTAAGCAACATGTTCGTTGCGCTGATTAGGAGAATAGAAGTGCGCACCGTAGCGGACTACGTGTCACGGTAGTCAGCACCCGTACCGATAGGAACGAGAATACCGACATGAGAGAAAGAGGGAAGCAACGCACAGAAGTGGTTGGCCTGGCCCTGCATGGGACCAATCCCACCGTGCACAAAGAACATCCACTACAGACCGGAAGATCCAACTAACTGCACTCAGTGAAGATGTCCAGGGCAGGTGAAGGCTCCCCGAGTAGAACACGTGCTGCATGACCTCGCTCTCGAAGTCTGGCTGCCCGCGGAAGTGGAACTTACCCTTAGGGTCGTACTACATAGACAGCAAACAACTTGATGAGCGGAAAAGAGCCATAGTAGAGACCATAAGAGAACGGCGCACATGGATGGCGAGGTACTGCAGAATCGCAGCGGTCTCAAAGACTTTGAAGTCGTTGCGGTTGGGTTCGACAATGGCCGGAACTAGTTAACGTTGCCCAGGCAATCAGCATTGTATACTGAGATCCCAGAAAATACTTCAGTAAGGTCGAGACGCACTCCGGCCATTCGGGTTGATCTTCAAGAACCAGTCCTCCTTCTGCTCGTTCTTGCCGAAGTCGATGGACGCACTGAGTAGTCGAAGTCCGAGTACGCGGCCTTGAGCTCTTCGAGTAGAGCGGATACCTTCTGGCCATTCGGAGTGGGGGCCGTACTGATGGGAACCTGACATGTAGTCAGCTTCTGGTGGAAAGGTGTGCGTACTGCAGTGGCTGGAGGGACGGGAGAGGAGACGTACTAGAGCTGGATGGGCTTGCGCGGGGAGACGGCACCGGGGGTTTGGGATTTGTGAGGTTTTCTTTGGGATGTGATGATTGAAGGGGAAGAGGGAGGTTGACCCGCCTGGAGAATGCAAGAGGCTGCGATTGGGGGAACCTGGGAGAGTGACGACGTTTTGATAGCGAGCGGTGGAGGCAGTGCGCTCAGTGCGCCTTGCGTCGCGCGCGCCGTCGCGACTTGTCGCGACCGATCTCCCTCCCCCGGCGCGACGAGCACAGAGCCAGCCCGGGAACGGTGCGGGCGGCAGCGGCGCCTTTGGCGGCACGGCAGGTCGCGTTGAGCGGCCTCCCACCACCCCCCTACCCCACACATCCACACACTCCCACCCACCCTATCCTTGTCGGCTTCCCCGACCCTCAAAAGGCCCGTTTAGGGCCACGCTCGATCTTCCGCCGGATCGTGCAGCATATCAACACTCGTCTCACGTCTCACGTTTCCCGTTTCTTCTTGTTATCTCGCTCTTCCCCTCCTGATTCCTCGGCCGCTCTCTTATGACCACCTCACACCCTATTACTCTGCTTCCCAACTCTTCTCATT
>JTLS01000087.1:0-33028 GCA_000826855.1 Basidioascus undulatus | reverse complement strand
CTCGGAGGGCTTTCGTATGTCTCTTATCGAACGCCTTATGGGGCGGGGAGGGAGGGGCAGGAGGACCGTTCTGTTCTTTATAAAGGTTATCGATTTGTGAAGAGTGTTGTTGTTTTTTGAATGTTATTGTTGCGAGATGCAGATGTAGGCACGGCGGAATATCCAGATACAGGCAAGCTGCATGTGCACGACAGCGCGACGTGTGGGATGCGAAGGCAGAGCCGCGTGGTGTTGAAATCTCGCAGCCGCCGATGGATGACTGCGGCGCCGGCTCGTACGAAGATCAACCTCATGAAAAAATTATCATGGTCAAGTGAGGCATAAACTCATATAACGCTATCAACTGAACACGTAAACTGGCTTCCTTTGCTACTATCGCTGGACAGCGTCCCCAGCCTCCCTAGCTTCCCCCACTAGATGGCCTTTGACAGCAGGCGTCGCAGGCTCCTCCGAGTCGGGCACCTCGTCCACTTCCTCCACCAGCTTCGGCACTGCCCCACTTCCTTGCTCCAGGTCCGCAACAGGCTGCATAGGCTCCTCGGGCAGCTCATCGTCCTCCTCAACCAGCTTCGGCGCTGCCATCCTCTTTTCCCTCAGCATACGGAGTGCAGAGTCCTTGATGGTGAGCAGCGCTGGAATGGTGATGAGTAGGGACAAGACCTGCCGCAAACCCTGTAAGCAGCGAACCACCGACTGTGCATCACCTGTGGAGCGCACCTGTCCCAGCGTCCAGGGATCTTCGGAAGGCAGGACGTTGTTGCCCAGAATCGTCTGTTCGGCCTGTCCAGGGAATTAAGTCTCTTCTGATCCCAAAGTTAATTCGCGATGTGAAAACTCACTTGTGCGACGAGCCAACAGAATTGGAACAGAAAGTTCAAGATGAGGTTGGCGTGGCGGCGGATGCGCTCTTTACGGTTGTCGTACCGAGTAAAGCGCCACCACGGGCTGGAGTTGAACCTCGAGAAGCCGTGCCAGTCCACAGAGACCAGAATGAAGAAAACGAAGAAGGGCACGCTCAGTCCTTTAGTCAAGATCTTTTAGCTCCGGCGGTACTGCCAACTTGCTAGAAACAGACGCACCAAGGCCAAGAACCACGAGGAGGACGATACCGAGCGTCCTCCCAGTCTGGACGGCATCGAGGTCCGCCCCGAACAGTACGAGCCGCGTGCTACCGTTGCACTCTGGCTGTGCGCCGAAGTGGCGCGCGGTCACGTACACCCAGAGCTCGAAGCCGCGCTCGAAGAGGACGAGCACGAGCCCGGCGACGAGGAGGTGCGTCGGGCCGATGTGCCGCTTCGGTCCGTGACGGGCGTGGACGAGCGGGAGGAGAAGAAGGTTAAGCAGCGTGAGCACGATGAGCGCGTCGAAGAGCGTGAGGGAGGAGGAGGCGAGCGAGGCGATGATCAGCGCGAGGGTGGTGAGGAAGAGCGCGTGCCACACGAGAGGGTGCGAGGTCGTGTCTTCTGGACGGATCTGATCGAGCGATCCGACGGCGAAGACCTGGTGCGTTCGGAAATTGGCATGAGCGAGCTTGCCTGAGGGGAGAAAACCGACGTGGGAAGGCTCGGAGCGATACTCACTTGGATGTACACCGAAATGCGCAGCGGAAGCCCAGTAAGGTCGGGGTTCGGAATGAGGCCAGCGCAAGAAGACATTTTTCAGTAGTATAAGTTGTATGAAGGGGTGAAAAGAGAAAATGAAAAGCTGTCGGGGAAATGCCCGAACGCATAAGACTGCTCGTTGCTCGGCTACACAGCCTCATCTCACTGACTCGTACTTCGGGCTTGGGAACCGTGCGCGAGATTCAGAGCCCCTGCAGAGGCGGCATAGATGCAACTTGCGTTGCCAGGGTCAGTCTTTCTCAGAGAATGTCGGGAGAGAATGACGAGGCAGAGAAGTAACGCTACCTGTTGAGTGGTATTCCTGTGCACTGTGCTGGGCGCTGGTGGTCACCGGCATCGCCCGCTCCGTTCAGCGCGTCCCCGGTTCAGGTGTGAAGGTGTGCATGCGAGTGTCTAACTGCATAAATGCAACCTGTCCCAGGAACATTAAACATAGGGAGCATCGGGATGCTACTGAAAACAGACGAGCGCTGCGTGTCGAGACCGGCATAGACATGCTGAACGGCGGAGTACTGTACTAGCGAAGGGACAAGGAAAAGAACCCATAGATACTTCACATTCATAATCATGGTAATTCGCAATCAGAGCAAGGCTCACGGCTTTACCAGAGCGACATCGAATTTGCCCGGCGAGCGAGGCGACACGCGTCACCTACGCGCTTCGAGGGTGGTCTCTTCTCGTCCACCATCATCGTCCCATCGGCTGCAGACATCTTGATCTCTGTGAGCATTCTATACTCAAAGAGCTCTATAGTCAAAGATACTATGCGTTTTATGGCCACACGGATCCATACGCTCTTATCGGAGGGTCACTCATAGGAGAGTTGATCCGGAGGCCGCGTTCAGGTCACAATGGTCGTTCCTTTCTCTGCCCTCCAAGGTTCTCACCGCATCTTCGAGTTCGCCACCGCCGCGCCGCGTCTGAAGGGAGCGAAGGATCTCGACTCCTTTAAGATCGAGCGGGAGATGGTGAACAGCACGAAGCTCTCTCTCTTGCTTGTCTGCAAGGAGTGGAAGGTACGGCGCGCCTCATCGTGTCCACCCTTGACACCCGCTCCCAGTCGCTTACCAGTCATGCTCGTTTGCAGACCCTCTTGACCCCGTTCCTCTACCGGGGCTTCTCCCTGAGCTCCATGACCCAGCTTGCTAAGCTTCTCGAGCATGTCTCTCTCGGGCATCTCGCCGGCCTTCGTCCAGCGTCCCACATTCACGCGCTCCCCACCGACTCCTTCGAACGCTCATTCGACTAGGTTGAAGAGCACGGCTGCACCCTCAAAGATGAGGACCTCCACAAGCTCACCATGCTAAACCTCTGGTCGCTTGTCGGACTCTGCGACTCGCTTGTGTCGCTGGACTTGATCGGAGTACAGTCCTACCCGACCCCCCTCATGCAGCTTAGAGCACTTTCGGCGTTGGGCCGTGGCGCGGAGTCGAGCATCGCCGAGTTTCACAACCTCGGGAGCATGTTACCCGCTCATCAGTTTCTAGGGCTCATCTCTGGGTGGCAGAACCTCGAGGTCCTCCGCCTTTCTGTTAAGTGGGCAAGTTGCAGCTTTCCGAGCCAGTCGCGGAGGGTTTGGCCTGGCTCTCCCTTTCTTAGACGCTTGGACGTTACTGCCTACAGGGATTCCAGCCCGCTCCTCCTCGCGCTGAAGAAATCGAACTTCCCTCATCTACGCCTGTACTTCGAAACTGCCGCTCCGTGCCGAACGCTGTGCGATGTCCTCGACGGTGTTGGCTAACGGCTCGTCCATCTCGAATGTTCTTCGCCTTTCGTAGATCCCGCCAGCGTGTTCCCTTGCCTTCCCGCTACCTGCCCGCGTCTCGAGGAGCTGGTCATAGCTAAGGACTACACGGACTCCCAGTCCGCCGCCTTGCTTGAGCTGAGCGACCCCAAAAGTCTCGCGCGTCCTCATTGGCGGGTTCTGGGTCAATGCGAAGTGCGCTTACGACAAACTCACCTCGCTGACCTTGCGCTTCCCGGAGCTGCGCACAGTTCAGCTCGCCTACGACTTCCTCGAGTGGCAGACGTATGCGTCGGAGCAGCTTGCGTGGCTCGTTACGATGGACACCGAGTACGCTACGTCAACGTCACGCTGCTCGACGAGTCCGAGGCGAAGGTGAAAGGACGTCATGGCAATGAAGCCGCCCGAGGGCGGCGAACTTGATGCCGGTAAACGGGTCAAGTGGGCTTGAAACGAGCGAAGGCTTGGCAATCGCGATGGGATGAGGACTGGTTGTGAGAAGCGCTGGAGTAACGAAAGCAACGATATGATGTTTCGATATGAGTCGGCATGGTATCACCGAGTGTGGCGCTGGTGTAGTCAAGAAATGCCTCGCTCAGCTGGACTGTAGAGCAGGCATACTACTATTCAGATTGTCGTCAGCAGTGCAAGAATTTAAAACCTATAGCTTTTGAATCATATTCTTTAGAAGTATATACATTTGCGGCCAACGTTGGGCTTCAGCGGCGGTCCGTCTTTTAAGGATGCTGCTGTTTGCCCTCGTAAGCCCGCCAATCTGCAGGTAAATGCAGATCTGCTTCCGGGTCGCGTCGCTTTCGCATCTTCAACTTCGCTTTTTCCTGGTCCACCTGCCGCTCGGTCGTTGGAAGCACCAGCAAAACTCAGACGGCCCACAGGTATGTCTCCTCGTGAGCTTGACGTTTCTTGCAACTAACGGCAAGACAAGCGTCAATAGGGGCACCCAGCATTTCGTACATACTGGTGGAATATCTTCGGCGGGATTACCGTACATTTTCATGGACTAGAGGAGGAAGAGAAGCGAGCGTAGCGCAGTAGGACGGGATGCACGCTGCACTGACAGATACCGGATTCACCATAGGTATGTGCTTTGGATCAATTACCGGTGGAGCAAGAACAATGGATTATTCTCTGCAAACTATAACTTTCTATCAGGGCGATCCTTCTCGAAGTCAGAGACTACAAGGGTAGCATGCGGCTACGTGCAGCTCAGTAAATCATTCCGACGCGGCGTGTCGTGGTCCTCGACGAAACATGCCATTCTACTGCATGAGCCTCTTTGGCATGCTCATTAAGTGCAGTCCTGACTTTTTGTTCTTCCCACATGCTAGAAAATGTGGGGATGTATGCTCGACGCGCTACAGCTCGCAGGTCACAAACTACTGGGGCCTATCGGATCGGTTGAACAATATCTGCATGGGAGCTAGACATGTCTGCCTACTGTTTCGAGCCAGATTTTAGGATCATGAGGCCGGACCGGACGTCTCCTTGATAATGGAAGTGAGCGAGAAGAAAGGCAGCGCTCGAGCTTCTCGCTCGGAGTCCTGCAGCAGTGCCTTAAAGTCATGCTGTTTTGCTCCGCCGTGATGACAGACCAATTTCATCAAAAAGAGGGCAACTTGATTGGAGGCATTCGTCACATTTAGGCTGTTTGAATGACCAGCGACCGGCATGGGCTGCGGTTCCTGCTTCGTTGCGGCGGGTGTCTTTATCCAACTGCCCGACCGATTCCACACCTGCAAATATTATTAACCTAAGATCGTGCTCGTAAGACTTTTTTTTCGCAAGTTGCAGAGCCACCGGTATATCTACTGAACAAGACCGAGGCGAAGACGACGACAAATATCCAACTAGCCAAGGAAAACAATTGCAAGACAACCGCCCGCCCCGCAGATGCCCTGGAACTCTCTCAATGTCTTGTTGCAATTTTTTCCAGTACTGCCGTTGCCGTGAGTTCTCGAGCGGGTTTCTCAATGTCCACAGCAACACCCTTGATAGAGTCCTGGCCGTCAGACTGTCAACGAGATACTTGTCAGCCCGTTCGACTTGGCGAGACAAGGCCGCACCTCATCGGACTGATGACATACCTGGTCCGAGTCCTCATCGCGTAGCTCAAGGTTGGACACTACGAGCCACGTCTGGTAGACAGCAATTACCAACAAAGCGACGTTGATTCCGACCCGGCGTGACGTAGATGAGAAACCGCCCTCTCAGAAGATTGGTTCTATGACTCACAGGAATCCACGGGTTTATATCTACCGCGTTCAGCCCATAAGCCACTGCTTGGGCAGCGCTTTCGGTGCCGCGCAGATTGCCGGTGAGGCGAGTGAGCTCGCTGATATCGTTGGTCATCGTGCCCACCTGAAGAGGGCTCTACGTGAGCAGCAGTATGGAGCGATACTGCAGAGACGTGAAGGCGTACCACGTAGTAAAGGAAGATTTGCAAAATTTGCTGAGCAACGCTCCAAAGAATAACCATAAAGAATCCCCTGAAACGCAGCGTTGCAGCGTTAGATGAATCCATCATATGGCTTATGCGTAAAAGAGGGATTCTACCTGACAAGTCTCGCGAGGCCCAGTCCAAAAGGGGATTGTTTCTCGTGTAGTCGTCGGATTACCAAGGCGTTGACCCACGCCAGAATGTGGGAGGCGACGACCAGGGCGAAGCCATAGAGAATGCGCTTCTTGCGCGAGATACCTATCGAATCTTCATTATCGGCATGCCACGACAAAGCTGAAGGGGTAGTACATACCCCTGTAGTCGAGGAGGGTAGACATTATCACGCTGCCGATCAGAGGGGCGACGTTACCAACCTGTAACGATCATACAACAGTCGGCAAGGGCTGCCTTTCTCTGAGACGTCATCTCACTCACGAAGCCCTTCAAAGCTGTCAATGCACAAGATATTGTGAGATCTGGAAGTTTCCCGGTGCTGCTACAAAGTGGTGACGGGTAGGCGTACCTCGGGCTCGAACGCTGAAGTAGACCTTGGAGAAGGTGGAGCTGTAAGAGTTGAAGTAGGCGGCCGAGAACACGGGAAGGAGTAGGAAGACCTGCGTCCATCCCACGTCAGGTGTCGAGTAATTGATTGGTTAATCGAGGACTGCAAGTGCAAGTGGACTAACCTCCCGGCGCTTGAATGTTGCATGCAGGTCGCGCAGTGTCTGAGCGAAGGAAACCTTGGGCTGCACAGTCACTTTCGAGCCATCCGATCCTGAAGTTCCATGGAGGCGGTATCGATCGCTCCCGAAGACCATGAAAATGAGTGATCGCTGATCGCTTGCGTGACCGAGCGCGGTATGGCACCTTCCGCTGGTTCCACGAGGCCCAGGAACCCCCGTGGTCCGCCATGCTCTTCATTACTCTCTATGATTTGGTAGTTTATCTACCATGAAGGTACTGATGGATGTAACCGAGGCAAGCCGGCGGATGGCAGCGTCTTACTCCATTCGTCAGAAACATGTTCTGTGAACATCTTCTGTTTTGAAGAGTTGCACATGTGAGTTATCCACCAGGCACGGGTCACCCTGCACGAACCGCGGACGGACGCCTCGACGCCATCATCCCGCTTCCGCTCACGGCCGCTCTCCTGTCCTCAAATCCACCCATACGACTCCTCACGTCTATGACAGTCTCTTTTATGCGTCTTGATAATGGTTTCCGACTCACCCCAGGGCTTTCAGCATCACTCCTCATCCTCCCCGGCTTCGCTCGCCCTGGCCACCCCTCATCCCGTCTCCCTCCTCCACCCGCTTCCCAGGCCTTAGGCCGGCTCGTACTGGCAGAGGAGCACATCGCATGCAGTGTTAAACTCACTTCATCGTCTACCGCGCTTCCCCTCTGCACACCAAACCCGCCATCACCTCCGCTTCTCCTCCCCTTTAAGCACCCCTTCACTGACACACCTCCCCATCACCCCTCTGATCCCACAGGCACACCTCGCAGGATTTGACTAGCGCCACAGGGTTGGATTTGAATAGGGTCGCTCTGGCGGACTGGGCTGGGCATGGGAGGCAGGTGAGTGCGCTTCTACCCTCCTCTCCATCCTCCCTCCCAACGCCTTCCACCACCCTGCGTTTCCGATCCTCGCATAGAAAGGTCTTTTTGTCTTTGTACCATCCTCACCCTCTTATCTGTCCTCGTATCCCGCTCGCCCCTTCACTCTTTCTCAAGTAATGCAGCCCCTAAGGGAAGGGAGATGACTCTTGCTACCTTCTAGTACAACTTAAAGGTGTAAAGATTCATGAACAGCAACAGTCTGCATTTTCGGACATACGAGCATCTTGAAATAGGAGCGGATGACATCCGCAGGGTGGATAAGGCTTGCCGCGAACTGGTCAGCCTCAACTGCATGCCTATCACTCAAGGAGCTTACTAGGACCTCCAGCCTGTATGCCTGAAAAAATATTTATATATATACTTTCATTTGAAACTCAAACCTTTCCAGAAGCATTGGTAGCCATGTTGGCCTGGGCACAAGGTGGGCGGTTCCGATCCAATATTTCGCTTGCTCATTGCCTTCCAAGCCCTGTTTTACAGTGCGCACTACCCTCAAATTACTCTTCTTGGTCATACACATGAAATTGTGTTCGATAGGAAGCGTTATGGGGGTGGGGAATGCGAAAGGAAAGGGGAGGAGGGGTAGTTGTGTGGGTGCGCTTGCTGAAGCATTGCCTAGCAGGCTGTTTGTCAAGTATATTGGAGGGGAATGAGGGTGCACTCAGAACATTATGTCCTGCAGAAAGGGAGGCTTCTTTATCAGAGCTATCCATCATCAATAGTGGTAAAAAGCGCACAGTGTAGACGAGATGCGGGCCAAAAGCACCTCGAACAAACAGCGGAATGCCCAGCTAGCATAGAGATGGCAGTAGAGGACCCCCAGACCGCTCAATCATCAAATTTCATTCAAAAGTATGCAGGCAAGAGCGAGGCCATCCAAGGCCGTCCCACAGGAAACCAAGCAATCAAGGGTCGAGGCGGATGGACATGGTCAACCATCGCAATAGCAGCCAGTAGGAACAAGAGCATAGAAAATGGTAGTTTATGGTATTACGGTATGAAGAATTTCTGGAGACCTTACTCGAAGAGCTAGGTGGAGGTGATTTATCAGATACACCCTGCATCCCATGGCGACGACGCGCGTTTTAACCGCGAGGGACAATCTGACGCAACGCGACAATTCTGGCCGGAACGCATCGGGGACGCTGACGGCATGGGTCGGGAAGGCGGCCCAGCCCGGCGCCCGCGCAACGTCCAGGAAGTGGAAAGAGATTCATGAATTTTGGAAAGCAGACGCCTCGTCTGCACGGAGGCAGACACCATAATTAATCCCCTTGCCCTACTCTTTAATGTCTTTATCAATCCACTAATGCCCCGCACATGTTGCATTCGTTTGGCCTCTTAGCATTTTCACCAACAGACGGCAGAAAGACGTGAAAACGAAGCCGACGTTGCAAGGGCGCTTAGGCGGGCTTTGCGCACCGAGGCGCACTTTCCGTACATCTGTGGGTTCCGAGTTCCCACTACCTTTATGATCGGATGGGTGTTACAAACACCACAGTCTAGCAACAGAAACACAGCCTCACCTTAGCGTTGAATCCGCTCGACGGTGGGCCATAGGCAGTCCGGAACCTCCTCAGGATAAAGTGGACACCGGCTCGTGTTGCTGATACTTCTAACCATCCTCATCCAAACCCTCTGTCGCTCCAGTGTTGCTGCTGGCCAAGCAACACTGCCGGGCGGTCCGCCTGTAGCCTACCACAACCACCGAAACGCCCTTTTTCGCCTGAATCTGAGTGTAGTTGTAGGTAGCCCTTACTCGCGCGCTTCATATACCTAATGGATGCATTTGGGATGAGGCGTGCACAACAAGTGCAACGCTCAGCCGGCAGCACTCCAGCTGTACATAGACGCTCCAGAGCTGGTTGCTGCCCTCTTTCGCCCAGCTGCAGCCGTTTTATGTTGTCCGACGATCACTTGCGATCGCGATCAGGAACCGGGAAGCTCCACGCTTCGGGGCGAGCGTGCGAACTTGACGAATCAACAACTACAAGCAGTGGAAGATGCTGCTAGGTCAGACCCACTTTGTGTTTGGCCTTGTCCGCTGTGAAACGGTGTGAGACGGGGTTAAGAAAAGGTAGCCGGGTGATCGCTGTACTGCAGTCGACTGTGATTGGTTCGTCGCCAGCTCGCAGCAAGCGGCATAAAGTTCATGCACGAAGCATTTTTGACATCCCTCTGTGTACTTCACGTTGCCCATTTACACCAGCTGTCTTTCTTCTATGCAAGCAGCGAGGAATCGGAGATTCTTCAGGACAGCCGGCTTTGTCGACCGAACGGGGTGGACATCCTGCGTGCGTCGTGCTCGCCTTGATGGAAGAAAACCACAGACCCAGAGCCTCCTCGAAAAGCCGGGGCGCAATTCTTGATGAGAGAGAAATGTGTGGATCAGGGCAGGGAGCTGAGGCGTTTCCTGTTCCGAGTTGGGGAGCCGAGGGTGAGCTGAAACATGGGCGTGACAGGTACCCAATCGAAGGGGCGCCGGAGGCAGACCGACCTTCCGGTGGAGGAATTCTGCTGATCTTCCGTGTCCATCTCTCGCCTCTACGCTCCCACCGTGCGGTCTACCAAGCATCAGGTTCTAGAAAGGGCGTTCTTGCTGGGGCAGATTAGTGGAGTTATTGCGGCAGCGGGTACGTCTTTCATGTCAAAGAGCGACAGCTGGTTGGCTCGCTTGAGCGTTGGTTGCCGATGCGAGACCTCGAGTTTGCAATTGCCCCGCTCACCCTGGTCCAACTTTCCTCCGTGGGGCGGCTTGCCTTTGACCAGCAACTCGTCGTCCGCCCTTGCATGCCTGGTCGATCCCCTGCGCTGCGCTCGCCGCTACTTCCCCTTGCGACGCCCAGCGACGACCACCCACCACGCGCGGCCCCGACGGACCCCCCTTCCGATCTCGCCCGCTGGCCACGAGCGCGCACGGCTACTTTCTCCTCGTCCGTTGCGCTCGTGCGACACGCCGAGACCCCACGCGGTCCCACAGACAGCGCGCTGCGCAGAGCCGTGGGCGCGGGAGGTCCGAGGCGCGGAGGCACCGCGACGCAACGTGCAGAGGGATCCGGCTCTCGACGAGGACGCGCCGATCAAGCTCTCCTTCCCCCTCCGCCTGGGTGCTACCCTCTTTCATTCTCCCAGTTGATTACCAAATCTCGAGCCAGCGAGCTTTCATTTCTTCCATTACCAATCTGCCTTTGTAGGTTGTTCAGCACTCCTCCAGGACTGGAGCGCGTTTACCAATCGCTCAGGACTCGCAGGCCTCCCGCGCTCAGATGTCCAGCGAGAAGACTAAGCCTAAACGGGGCCGAAAGGTCAACGAGGACCTTCCGCCGTCCCGGTAAGTCCTGGATTGGTTATCCTGGGATGGCGGGGTTGGGTGGGTCGGGCAGGCCACGCTGCTGCTCATATCACCCACGTCCCTATTCCTTTTCATGGGTACAGTGCTCGTGGTACGATACAGAAACCTCTTCAATCAATATGTTGGTATGGTGGGCTGATGGCGAGCGAAATGGGCGGTTACCCACAGACACACAACGGCGCTTTCGTGCCCGCCGCGCGGCACACCTGCAATGGCTGGAGGACAGGGTGAAGGCGCTTGAAGCTGGTGAGTGCATCCAGGTCCCTTTAAGCCCCGAAGGATGCAACTCATGGAGGACGTCCAGAGAACAACGAACTCCGTCGGGCGCTTGGCCTCCCGCCTGCCGAGCTGGTCGTCGAGCCGAACCACGGCTCGCCCTCGCTCTTCGCTCCCGCTTCGGGCTCCCGGCCTCGCTCCCTTAGCGAAGTCGATGGGGCAGATCCAGCGTCTGACGGGCCGGAGGGTGGCACGCCGCCCGAGCATTCGGGCTGGTCTGACGCCGCCGCCCCCACGAGGGCGTCCGGCGCGCCGGCGTACCCGCCCTCTCACAGCCCCCAACTACCACCCCCTCCGCCGCCGCTGCAACAGTCCTCTCAACATCCCTCGCCGCTTCCTCAGCAACCATCACCCTCACTCCCGTCCGCCCCGCCGCCGCAACAGCCTCCGCAGCAGGCTGAGCAGCCCCCTCAGCAGCAGCAGGCCTCACATTATCCTCAGCCTCTACCTCATCCTCGCCCCCAACACCCACACCAACAACATCGTCCCCCACAACTCTTTTTTTCACATCACGCTCCTCCGCCTCCTCAATCGCCTCACGCGCCCTTCCTTCCGTCGGCATACCACCCTCCGCCACCACCACCGCACTCCTCCTTCCTGTCCAGCTGTCCGCCCTCCTTCCCTCCCCAAGGCTCCCTACCGCCCCTGCCCATCTCCCCTCAACCATATCAGCGCTCCTACTCTGCGTCGCCCGCGGTGCCCGAGCTCAAGACCGAGACGTCGCCGTCACCCGTGCTCTCCGACCCGGCGCTTGTGACGCTCCCGCCGCTCCCACTCGAGCCGGACTCGGGTCTAGCCGGGTTTTGCGAGGGGCTGGGCGAAGCTGCCATCCCTTCTCCGTGCCATCCAGGCGGGGCGATGCACTTGTTAGTCTCCCTCGCTCGCATCAACTGGCACCCCGCACTGTTTCGCTGACGCGCCCACTGTAACTTCTCAGTTTCCCGACGGGCTGCTGTGGGCCTGACAGCAGCAGCGGCGGAGGGTGCGGTGGCGGAGACGGCGGGAGTGGGGAGGGCGGCTCCCCCGCTAAGCCGCCCAATCCGGCCTTGCCGGGCTTCTGCGCCCCGCGCGCAGCGTGGAACCTCGTGCGTTCGCGCATCGCCGTCCCGGGCACGCCGCAGGTCGCGCTGCGCCTGGGACGGCATGTCGCGACGGCGCTGCTGCAGGGCGGGCTGCGCTCCGTGCGGCGCGATCCGGTCGCGGGCGGGGTGCTCGTGAGCGCCGAGGCGGTCAAGCAGCTGCTTGCGGGCAGGACGGAGGAGAGCATGCGGTTCTTGTACCTCTTTTCTTTGATATAACTATGCGCGCCGAGATTCTGTTGACTGACTGCCTTTCTGGATGTGTAGGATGAGCTTGACCGCGGTGCAGAGGGGAGAATGATGGGGGGTCAGGTTGCAGGAGGGAAGAGATGGATGCGCTGCGAGCGGGAGAAGCGAGCATGCGCGTTCGGTACGAGTTGGAACGAAGTGGCAGGCCACATGTTGTAATGTTTCGCATCTATTGTTCCCTTTATCAAAGCATCGTCGCATTATTACATACAATGCATTTCACAGATGCCACGCGCATGCTTGAAGGCGGCACCGTCAAGCAGGGCAGTCGCAGAAAGGTGGTCGTTCGTGCAGGGGCGTTAAGTCATTATAGGTCGTAAAGAATAAGTAAGGGAATATGAGAGTTCGTGTAAGATAAGAAACATAGTGCGCAGAAATTCGAGGCGTATGACGGGAAGAAAGAAGATGGAAGGAGGAGAGCAAAGCGTGCGTCGTGAGTCACTCAGATGGCCTGCAGGCGACGCTGATCAGCAGGAGGAACATACGCATTGCCTTGATAAACAAGACTCACACGTCCAGCCGCACGGTCCGGCAAGCTGTCGAAGCTCCTCCGCGCGTACGCCTGGATCTCATCGAGCGGCGCATTCATCTTGACACTCGAGAACCCCTCGCGCTCGCGCTGCAGCGCGTTCCGCGACACGTACGAGCCGCTGCCGTAGCTCGAGTTGGACGCGATGGAGCCATGCTGTGCCACGTAGCGTCCGCGCGGAGGCGGCATCCACTCGGAGTCGATCGACGGCTGGGTCGAGGAGCGTGTAGGAGCCGGCCGAATGGAGCCCGAGGACGAGGAAGGAGGGGGAGCATCGTTGACGGGGTTGTATCGGAACGCGAGATCGCTCACGCGCCGGCTAGAGCGCGGCATTTCAGATGGAGGAGAGGACGGAGGCTGCGAAGGAAATGGGATGCGTCAATCCAGACGTTTGATGCAGCGTGCTTAGAAGCGGAAAACATACCACAGCCTGCTTGATCTTCTCTGTGTAGCGCTCCCGCATCTCGGCGACGAACGAGCGCTGGCTCGAGACGCTGGACACGCTCATGCTGCGCTCGACGCGTCCCGCGCGCCCAGCAGACTTGAGCTGCTCGATCTCCGCGTCCAAGTCTGCATCCTCCCACGACGCCTCGGGGAACGGCTGCGGCTCGACTCCACCGCCCCACTGCTTGCTCATTGGTCCGTCGCGCAGGATAGGCGGCGGCGAGCGCCGCGTCGGCAGAGGTGAAACGTCGTGCGGCGTACGAAGCGACTCGTCAGAGATCGTTGATGCGAGGGAGCCGGTGGTGGAGCCTGGGTGGCGCGCGGCGGGCGAGAGGATGCGGGGCTCGGGAGGAGAGCGGGGGGACGCTCGGCCGCCAGCGCCGTTACCGGCGACGAGGGAATCGGGGAGCGACGAGGGGGAGCCCTCGATGTACGAGTCCTCGCTCGGCTCCTGACGACCGATTATGCTCGGATCGCGTTCAGCGAACGAGACTGTCTGCTTCGGCGGGTCTGGACGCCGAGCGGGCGAGGGTGGCTGTTGCTGCTGCGGTGCCGGTGCTTGCCGAGGCTGCTGCTGCTGCTGAGCCTGTTGCTGAGGCGCGGCAGCGAAAGCTTGACGCATCATCTCCGTCGCCTGGTCGAGCAGCTGCTGCTGCGTCTGCGGCGACGCGCGTTCCTGCCCTCGAGCGTCGAGCGCAGGCAGCGGAGCCCTCGACGAGCCGCTCATGTCGGGCGGGCTGGGGAGCGGCGGACGCTGCGTGCTCGAGTACCGAATCGTCTTCTCGTCGTCCCCATTGAGGCTCGCCAGGGATCGCAACGTCGCGCGCGTCGACTGGTCCTCGCTGGACGCCTTCGAACGCACCGTCCGCTGGTCGTACTCCTCCACCTCCTTGTCGTAGTCCGGGAGGTCTGCGGGCTGCGCACTGACGGTGCCGACGACGCAGAAGTTCGCCCATTCGTGCAGCCGCCCGATGCCCGGCCCCACGCGACGGACGGCTTCGCAGGAGCGCGTAAACTCGTCTGCGGCCGATCGCGAAAGAGTCGCGCCGATTTGGTGGGTCGCGTTGAGGTGGAGGGTGGACAGGGAGAAGACGTGCGCGGTTTTGGAGGACGCGATTTGAGCGCCGAGGGTCGTGAGGAGGTGGATGTAGTGCTGAGAGGGAGTGCTGTTAGACTGGAGGAGCGAAACGATCGCGAGATGGGAACGAGCACACCTCGTGAGCGATACCGACATCGCGGTCCTTCTTTTTGGCTTTCTTCTCGTACGCAGCGCCTAAAGAATCACGCCTCAGAACTGCAACCTCACAACCGACACCGTTTAGAAGAACGCACCGGCTTTCTTCACCTCCCGGTCCAACCTCTCGACGTAGTCGTCATGAGCCCGTTCCTCTTTCTGTTCGCTCAGGCATCGTCAGCGATGCGTGGCCGATAATCTAGAACAAAGGGCTTTGGACGCACGGCTACACGCTTGAAGAACTTGCCCATTCCGTCGTTGAGCGTCTCGTAGTCCTTTTGTACGCCCTTGGAGAACTTGGACGAAACGTCGGAGAGCTGCTCGTACAACGCCGCGGCCTGCGCGAGCGTCTTCGCTGTGAAGGTGCGAAACTCAGTGAGCCACGGGAAAGGTTTGTCTGCGAATGGTTTCGACATACACGGCGCGTCGGCTACACCCTTGATGACCGAGATGTCTTTACACGCTTTGCCCAGCTTCTTCTCGGCCTAGGAAAGCATATCGCCATCTTAGCAAGTGCCCCTGCGCCATCGTTCAAGTCAGTTACTCAAGACAGTTACTCACCTTGGCCAAAAGGACATTGAGCTCCCGATACTCGTTCAGCGCGGCCAACAAAGCCTGGATGCTGTCCAAACTACGATGCAGCTCCTTGCGCTCCAACGCCGGTCCCTCCGCAGCACCCAGCGCCTGTGCCTGGGGCGCCCCAAGCGGCGGTGGAATCGCCGTGGGCGACTCGGAATAGCTCAGTGGGGCACGCGAAGAGGACGATGGGGAAGGCGGTGGGCCGTTGCCGAGCTGAGCGAAAGGCCGGCTCGGCGGGGCGTCGTAGCGGATTGGGGCTTGTTGAGAGGGAGGAGCGACGGTCGCGGCTGTCGCTGGCGTGGAGCTCAGCGTGAACCGCTTGCGCGACAGCATCGTGATCGACTTCGAGTCCGACGCAGGCGGTGAAGATACAGAAGAACCCGTTAAGCTGAGGGAGATGGTCGAAGACGAGAGAAACGTGAAATTTCGATGGTTTGAGGGGGGATGCGAGCACGAGGAACGCGTTGATGGAGGGGAAAGCCAAGATGGTCAGATTCACGAACAGACCGCCCCTCCCTTGCAAGCGCACTGGACTGGAGTTCCGAGCGGAGAGGGGAATGTGGATGGATAGGGGCTGTGATGAGCGCGTAAAGAGGGAGACACGTGCGCGTGAAGTCAGTCGCGTCCCTGGCGCGTGTACTTCTCAAGCACCTTTCTTGGGTTTTTCTATCAAGAGAACAGACTCCCAACAATCTCGCCAGGAAGTTGAAGGCAAGATTTATCTGCACTGGATTCACTGGCCCTCCCCTGTGGCCGCCTCCTTTACATACATAGACGATCTCCCTGGGCCGCTTCAATGCCTCAACCTCTTCAATCCGCTGCAAGACAGAGCCAAGCTGCTTCTGAAAGCCAGCTTCCTCGCAGACCTCCCGGAAGACGCGCAGAAGAAGCTTGTTGTCGATACGTATGCTAGAAACCTGGGTCAGAGACAATTTTCAGAAGGACCAATCATTCGAGACGATGTCGATCTTGATCACGTTGATCTCATCAAGCCGAGCGATGAAATCGGGGCGCCTGTAGGTCCAATGCGTAGGTGTGAGGACTGTTCGGCAGGCAAGAAGCATGGCAAAGGGGCACACATCATGATCTGCCTTGCTCGGTAAATGCTGACCGCCGGCGTCCGCCATTTCATGCCGCAAACGAGCTGCTTCTCGTCAACTTCGTCCAGCTTGTAGGCCTTGATCTGGAAGTAGTCATCCCCAGAGACCTCAGGCAAACGGCCATTCCAGACTCCCTGTGCTCTGTGATCGAGTTGCATTGGGCGCACCTCTTCATCGAGCTCGCCGTCCTGAATTTTCGTCAAGCGGTCAATTTCCCGAAGAAGCAGCCATGACGAGGCCGCGTACTTCTGCTTGTTGATCACGTCGTCGTGGAACTGTTTCACAGAGTGTCAGGCGCATCTACCATAAGGGTGACGAGAGGGCGGACGTTAGGAATGAGTCCAATCTGCGACAACAACTACGCCTTTTCGTTCTGGAAAGGCGGCCCTGCGCAATTTCTAGAGCTTCAGCCAATACACACGCACTGGCAAGACATATAAACCACATACAAACTAGATCAGGCTGTCCGACGATCTCGTTGATAAAGCTGAGCCGTCCGCCGAGGATCTGGTAGCACTTGCGCAGGTCTTTCGGCGAGGCCGTCAGACCGGCACTAGACTGCATGTCAGCCAGGGCCAGCATAAACTGCATAGCGGAACCAGGCGTGAGACGACACGTTTGCGTGCGGTGTTTTAGGCGAAACGTGACGGACCTCCTGTGGGCGGAGATCCTTGAACGAGACGACATTGAGACGGGAGGCGAACCGCTTCATCTGGTCGAACATGTTGAAGTCGTTGGATCTGTTCGGTCGGAGGTAGGGATTGAGCACTTGCACATATTTGGGAAATGACTTCCACCTACGTGAAGATGCAGGTGACGATGCGGTTCTCCGCCCAAGCCTCGGCACGCTGCTGAAATAAGTGAACGAGCGAGATCCCGTCGTCGTCGTCAGGTAGGATATTGAGCTTGTTGAATCTGCTCGCAGGGCGTGGGAGTTGAGGAAAGGGATTTGAGCTGGAAAAAAATTGAGCCCGTCCTAGGCGGAGCCGAATCGACGTACACGAGAACCAGAGGGCGGCGGTGAATGCGATTCCAGCGCGTCGCAACCTGCATGTGATCCTCGCGCTCAGTAGAGCAGGTTTGCTGCTTGAGCGAATAAGACTCAGAGAAAGGTGCTGCAGCCTGCCTTGAAAGCCCTTTGTAAGCGACACTGCGAAAGTGTCAGCGAGAATGGCATTGTTCTTCGAAGAAACTTCCATGATTGGCTGTCATTTGACGTTTGCAGTGATGCCTCTGCGCACGGCGTTCCCATCGCCTCAGGGACTGCATTTCTCACCACACTCCAACATGATATTTCTCTTAAAGGGAACTTTACAAAGGCCACTGGGCTCAAACATGTGACAGCGCCGTGTCTGGGTCACCAGGCTTGTTCTTGTGTCCTAGAGTTTCGCGTCCCCACCCAAATTTACTTACATGCCGCTGAAACTACCAGGCCTGAAAAAGATCATAATTTTTATCAATTTGGACCTCCTCGCGTGAGGTACTCCAGCTACTTGCCCAAAGCGCCACGGCAAGAGCTCTACCAATGGTCACCATCGGGTATTTTTTGCCCAGGACCTGTTGGATGGGTTATCTGAATTTGGGCGGTCTGATTCACGGATTGGAGTGATAATTTATTGAACAAAGTTGAGTTCAAATTGAGGTTGTGGATGGACAAGCTCGCATCCGTATAAAAACATTGTCGATCAGCTACACTGACCAGGGTGCAGAAGAGTATTGGGAAGCCGTCTGCAGGCTGTCATGATGGATAAAAAATTCTTGAACAAAGGGGGAATAGCCATTACTCCAGATCCGTGCAGCCATGCCATGGTCGGCGCATACTGTGTGGTCTCAATCTTGTTTGCTCACCAGGCTGTCCCTCTACCCTAGCCGTGCCAGCGTGCATGTGCGATCAGAAACCTCTTAAGTACTATGAAGCTCAAGTGAAGTTCTATCAGCTACTCAAGGGAAATAAGCACCTGAGTAAGTCAACAATGGGAGGTGGCAGGAAACATTGTCCTGGTCAAGGTTGAAAGATGTCTTCTGCGGCCCATGAGTGCATCCTTGATGCGGCCGTAGGCACAGCGGCCGTTGGGATCTGTCTAGCCCATCTAAAATATCCCTTTCAGAAGGTTATAATGCCATATGACTCCATAGCTCGTGATTGGCCTTGCCAGGCTCCCCTCACAAGTTTGGCTCATTTGGTCTTCGGTACTGCCGCTTTTGGCTGTAGATGATATCATTACAGCCAAGAATTTGTTGGGGAACTTTAAATATCTTGGTATTGGAGCTGTCCCGTGCGAGGCAAAAGAGAAAGAGTGCATCGGTGTCCGCACTTGCACACTTGTTGTAGCGGCCCAAGTTCCGATTCACATGAGGAAAGAAGACGGAATCGGTGTCGTCATTTTCCCGTAAGAATCACAGTTACTTTGTGAATAAGCGATGCGTTCCGTGGCTTGTCCACGGCAAGCAGTGCCTTGCCCATCAAACCGTATCAGTCCACCTCAACAGTGCACCACTCATCAATCATTATGTTTTAAAAGTAATCTTACGCCCGCCTTTTTTAACTGCTTTTAGAAGTGCTTTGTCAAAGTGTTTCATGATGGTGCTGCTTAAAAACAGGAGTAGGTGGAAGCCTCAACTCTGCTGTCCCAGTGCGGTTCTGCATGTAAGCTACAAACCTAAGGCTTTTCTTTCTTTCTGCCAGCACTTGTGTTCAAATAAATTTGAAGAAAATTGGTCATATGTGCAATATGGTAGCAAGCTGAAGAGAACAGACATGGAACAGATAACGTTCCTTGCAGCCTGTCTAAGGCTTGTACATCTGCCAACTGTTGCTATGGCCAACCTTCTCCCTTCGTTGTCTTGCTATCTAAGGATGAAGCACTGCTCAGAAGCTATCATACATGCTGCAGTCCTGTTCTTCTCCTGGGCATGGAGTCTGAAGGCGGCTAACCTGACGAAGTGGGTAAATGTTGATTTATGAGCTTGGTATAGCCCCTGGCTTGCCTCAATTTCAAGTGAACATCAAGTTGAGAATTCTTGATAGCTCCAAGGTGTAATCCCAAGTAGTATACCAACTAGACAAGAACAATACCCAGCTGAGCCAACGGCAGTGCATAGCAGTCCTTTTTGCCATACAAATCTGTTCCCTTTCTAAAACACCTACAAAGCTTCTTTCTGAACTACGCAAACCTGTAGGTTGGCTTAGAGGGGGAATCGGTCCTGCCGCGCTTGCGTCGGCCTTACTCCAACAAGTATGGAGAAGCAAAAGAAGGTCGAACTGGGGATCGAACCCAGATCCTGGGAATCAGAATCCCATGTACTAGCCATTATAATATTCAACCAGCTTGACAGAGCTGTGCAGAATCTTTTCATGTAAAGATCATGTAAGGCAGGGCGGCCTTTGGAGCAGCAAAAGCTCGAACGAGCCGTCCGGCCTGAAAGCCAAGCCACGATTGTCTAAACTTGTTCGTGATCCGCATATATTCCACTATAATAGCAACGAATGTAGAGACTGGTCTTAACGCGGTGTAGCCAGGACGGAACTGCAGAGCGCCAGGGAACGCAGCGAACTGCCCCGATTAATGATACCATTCGCGGATCGACTTCGCCAACAGCAGTCCGCAGCGAGAAAGCCCGTGCGGTTTATAAAACAGCAAGTGCCATTCAACTCTTCCCCAACCTGAAGGCATCTGGTAAGGCAGCCAGGCAGCTAGCGAGAACAGAAGACGCAGCGAGGAAATAAGTGAAAGGCAGACCAGTACTGTACGAAAAATCTTAATGAAACCAGTTTTAATAATACGTTTTAAAATTCACATGAATCACCAAAGAACTAGAATGCGCTGGCAGGACGGAGACTCAGAACATCAGCATCACCAAGCCGGCTAGGAACGACTAACGGCAGGAAGGATTTGCGCCTTGGAGCAACGCTATTTACCTCACATTCTGTACAGCTTCCTTAAAGTAAGGCAGGTGTGGTACCAGGCAGGTGTCAAGTCAGCTGAAGCTCGGATGGGGTCAGTGTCTGGGAGCGAGCTGATTGAACTTCGCCACCGCAAGTGAGACAGTGGGTATGATAAATTCTACTCCTACCTATTTCATAAATAATCGGTCAGTGCCGGGCAGTCACCCCAAACTTGAGTGGTGCGGGTCACAACTTGCTCGGAACCGTAGGCGTTTCGGAGCACCTTGAGCGTCGGTTCGACCTTGAGTTACGTGCAGTATAGTCAGCCTTGGATAGATGAATGGCCGGATAGTCTCAAGGTCTCCAGGCGTTTTCGGTTTACAGCATTTGGCGAACAGGCGTTCTTCATTGATTGGCGCTGTGCCGTCGCGTAGTCGACCGGCCGGTCAAGGCCTGGCGACCTCTCGCAACTCGCATCGTCCTTTCTGTCTTCTTCCTTCATCGTCACCCCTCAATTATCCTCAAATGTCCTGTCTACGCTCACATACCTCCTTACTAACCCGCTCCCTTCGATCGTCCGTACCTCGCGCTTGCGGGTCATTCCGGCGCTGGCAGTCCTCGTCAGCGGGGTTGGACGGGCCCACTTCGGCCGTCGACGCTGTCAAGAGCGATGCAACCTCTCTAAAGCGCATCATCGCTGATTCGATCAAAGTGGGAGATCGCCTTTTGCTCGCTCATAGAAGGTGTCCCGCTGACTTTCGTGGCTCCACACCCATCTTCTGTCTTCGTCCAGGCCACCGGCCCGCTGACCATCGCGCGGTACATGTCCATCTGCGTCGGTCACCCGACCGAGGGATACTACTCGCGACCTAATCAAGATGTCTTCGGAACGCGAGGCGACTTTATTACCTCTCCCGAGATCAGTCAGGTTTTCGGCGAGGTGCGTTCGCGCACCCTCGGCAACTGCAAGAAGCTCACGTGCAGCCGGGTCGCTGCAGCTCGTCGGGATCTGGTTCATGACGCAGTGGTTGGCCGCCAGAAAGCCTCAGCGGGCGAGGTTGGTTGAGCTCGGTCCCGGCCGGGGAACGCTGATGTCTGATATTCTGCGGGTATGCCCCATCGCGCGTCCTCCTCCTGGTCATGCTGCAAGCTCACCCCGCTACCCCTCAAACAGACACTGTCGACCTTCAAGGAGGCTCGAGACTCCATCGCGTCTGTTCATCTTGTCGAGAACAGTGAGACGCTTCGCTCGGTGCAGGCGACGACGCTCCAGGGCGGCCCGAAGCTAGAGTGGCATGGGCGTGTGCAGGACATTCCGAAAAGTGCGCACAACAGTCTTGCGGCATCCGTAGCCAAGAACGGTGGCTAAAACGACTCGGGTACTCGTAGCGGACGAATTCACCATGCTTGTGGCGCACGAGTTCTTCGATGCACTCCCGATTCACGTGTTCGAGGTGGGCCGTCTCTGCCAGGGTAGCGCTGTTTCGTAGCGCTGACCGTGTCGAGGCGCCTTAGAAAACCGACAAAGGCTTTACCGAAGTTATGGTAGATCTGGAACGCCCCGAAACCTCGCCTGAAGCGTGGGTCCTTTCCTTTCCTCCCCAACTTTCGAAGCTTAACCTACCTGCCCATCGACAGGTCCGCCGAAGCCGCAGAGACCGGCGGCGCCGTCGCCCCTGCCGCTTCTCAAGCCAACGTTTCACCCCTCCCTCCTTCCGAATTTGCATCCCCGTCCCCAGCATCCCAAGCCGACATGTCCTCGATCGCGCCCTCGACTTCCTCATCCCCCGCCCCCTCCTCCACCGAGCTGCGGCTCGTCCGCTCCCGAAGCGGCGGCGCGTACTCGCAAGTCCTCCCGATGTCTTCTCCCCGCTTCTTGGCTCTCCCGCCAGGAAGCAAGCTCGAGATCTCGCCCGAATCGTGGTCGGCAGCGCACGGCGTTGCGGAGCTGCTTCGGGGGGTCGAAGGCGGGCCTGGAGGCGTAGGACTTGTCGTAGATTACGGCGACGACAAGGTCGCTGGGGACTCGTTCAGAGTAAGTTGCTCCACGCTCATCTGGCGCTCATCGCGTTGTTGCCGCGTGGTCGGCTCTGACTCCTGTTTCTTCGCGCGTTGACAGGCATTCCGGAATCACAAGCAAGTCGGCGTGCTCGACGATCCCGGCAACTGTGATCTTACGGCCGACGTGGACTTTGCGTACCTGCGTGAAGCGATGGGTCCGATCGGTGCGTGCTACCCAAAGAGCCTTCAAAGTCGTTTGCCCTGACTTCCCCTGTTTCCCTTCAGCGCATGCCCTCGGCCCGATTACGCAGCGCGACTTCCTCCTCCAGCTCGGACTCGCCCCGCGGCTGGACGTCTTGCTGAAGAATGCCGCGTCGCCCGAGCGTCGCAGGGAGATCGCCAGCGGCGCGCGCAGGCTCGTCGACACGGACGGGATGGGGCAGCAGTACAAGGTGATGGGCATCAGCGCTGGACCCAGGACCGAAGGGTTTTATCCTTTCGAGGCGCCAGCAGTAGAAGGCTCGCAGGCGGCCGCAGAAGGGAAGGAGGATGTATAGCGGATGGAATACAGGAAAGGCTTTTGCATTTGCATGAGCGTTATGGGACCGCCGTGAAGCCCGATGTTATAAACAGCAGTGTGCACTGATCGGCTGAACTCTCAAGCCCGCGCCGCCGGTTGACCAGTCGCCATTTCCTCCAACACCAATGCTGCCTCCCATCACTCCTAGCCAACCTCGGAAATGGAACAAGCGCAAACAGCACAACGTCCGCATTATTGAGATGCGGGCGTAAAATAATGATCCCGACATGCGCCAGACGCGAACCGAGCCTCGAAAGAACCCAAACATAGCGTGCAGCGAGACGACGAAAATGCGATGCGAGCGAGTACACAAAAATGAAAGAAGAGAATAGTGGGCGGTCGTCCAAGAGGCGTAAGCGTGACAATGAGCGGGGGCGTAACGGGCGAGCGAGCGTGAACAAGCGGACAGATGAAAAAGGTGAGGCGGAAAGGATATAAGAGTCAAGCGGGGCGGGAAGGCTCAGAACAGCCCGAACCGCCTCGGTTGGTGCTTGGCGTCGTTGCGGAGGTGGAGGAGCGAGGAGAGGTGTTTTTGGCACTGCGGATCAGAAGGGGGAGGGTCAACACGGCGCACGTTCAGGCCAGGACAAGGGAAGGGGAAAACAAGATAATGGGACACACTTCTTCGAGCTTGTCCTTACGCTCTTGCAAGTCGAGGTGCCGCCTGATCTCGGGATTCTCGCGCGCGAAGCGGAGGATCGCGGAACGGTCGAGATCGTACATGAGGCGGGAGTCGATCTCGCGTGGGAACTGTACACCACCAGCCAGGGTCAAGACCTAATATAAAGAACGATGGAAGGGAGGGAGAAGGGAAGACGGAAAGGCAGGAGCACGCACCTGGTCGAAGAACGAGTGGAGCAGCTCGATCTGGATGAAGAGCGAGGACGTGTACGCGAGCTTGTCGGCGACGACCTCGAGGAAGGCCTCGGGGCAGACCTCCTTGGCGTCGGGCCCGGATCTGCACTTGCGCGACTTGAGCGCGCCGATCCGCATCTTGAGGACCGCGAGGCGCTCGGAGAGCGCCATGGCTTCGCGAGCTGTGGGCCGATCAGTCAGTACTAAGGTTGAGAGACGGACGGGGTGGAGAGGACTACAGACCTTCGATCAGATGCGCAGGGTTATAAGCGAGCCTCCACGGCTCGTTCTCCTTCTCGTCCTTCTCACCCTCCGCCACCTCCGCATCCACCTCCTTTCCCGCGCGGATGAGCACCCGCCGGTCGCGCTCGCGGTCCTCGAGCGACGTGACGTAGTTGACGAGGTTCGTCAGGCGCCGCGCGCCGCCCACGCGTCGCCGGATCTCCGCGAGGCGCTCCGAGCACGCCGCGTGCTCGCGCTCGAAGAGCGAGACGGCCTGCGCGCGCCCGGACTCCCACTCCCGCGTGTCCACTTCCACTTCGTACTTGTAGGGCTTGACGGAATTCTGCAAATGACGGGACGCGAATGTCAGTATGGGGTTGTGAAGGATTGTGAAGGGGGGGACGAGGGGGAACGAGGGGGAACGAGGGGAGTAGAGGAGGAAGGCACGAACCTCGACTTGGTCTGCGGTGATAGCTAGCCGGTCGCGCAAGAGGTCGTGCGAGAACTGGATGATGCGCTCCGCCGCGTCGGGGTGGAACGAGAACGGCGGACCGCTCGCCATAGCGTCGATAAGGCTCCTGAGCCCGTCGGCAACGAGCGTGGTCGAGTCCCTCCCGACGCCCGACTTGGTCAACAAGCTCCGGGCGGCCTCGAGCCTGTGCCTCCAGTACTTCTCGACATCCTCGCCCTTAGCGCTCTCGAGCTCGCCGACGCGGCGATCGACCCAATACAGCTGCTCGAGCACGTCGAGGACCTTCTCGTCGAGCATCGCGCGTAGCTTGGCGCGGATGGCCGGCTTCGAGAAGAGCGCGGTGTTGTCGCGGAAGCGGGCCTTGAGCGCGTCCATCGACTCGGCGACGTACGACTCTGCCGAGATGCGGCGGTCGTTGTACTCGACCTTGAACTGGTACGTCGCCTCCTCGAGCTCGAGCTGCACGGCGTTCGTGATCCCGTGCAAGGACGCGGCCATGCTGCTCTCGAGCACCTCCATCAGCCGCTGCCGCAGCGTCTCCGTCCCCGTCATGATCCCCTGCGCGCGCGTGAACGCGTCCGCGTGCGCGGAGAAGTACGACTCCTCGCGTGCGACGATTTTGTCCGTCATGTTCGCGTCCGTGAGGCGGTCGACGAGCCCGCGCTTCGGCGCCTTGCACACCACGCCCACGTACCCCAGGTGGAGTGGGTACCGGTTGTTGCTGAGGATCGCCGCGCCCTGCTCGGGCGGCACGAGGTCCATCTTGGTGACGACGCCGATGGTGCGGAGCCCGAGCGGGTCGACGCGCCGCGAGGCGCGCAGCGCGGGCGAGTTGGCGAGATCGACGTCCGCCGCGCACACGGCGAGGATGATGTTCGGCTCTTTGATGTAGCGCTCGCAGAGCCCCGCGATCTTCTCCCGCAGCGAGTCTGGCTGGTCCATCCCCGCGATCTGCACGTACCCGGGCAGGTCGATGAGCGTGAGATCCGGCACGTGCGGCGAGTAGATCCGCAGGTCGATCGGCTCGTCCGAGACCGCTTGCGTGTCCGGCACGGCCAGGTTCAGGTCTGTGAGCGTCTTCTGGATCGCCCCGAAGTCGGTTATGCGGCCGAGCCCCAGGGTGGGGAACTCGCCGTACTCGGCAGGGTAGGGATCGGAGCCGGAGGGAGGAGTGTGGATGAGGGTAAGCTCGATAGGCCGGCGAGTGACCATGTTGTTGCCCCTGTGTCCCACCACACACAACGTTCAGCAACCGGAACCCCGCCATGTTTCTATTTCAAACCTGGACAAACTATAACGGGAAGAAGACGCACTTCGGAAGGAACTCGTGCCCGACGATCGCCTCGAGCACGCTGCTCTTCCCGGAGCTCTGGGAGCCGATGACGACGATGCTCGGCAGCTTTAGGCTGTCGCTCTGGTCAATGGAGAGCAGGATGGAGCGGATCTGGATGAGCTTGCGCGTGAGGTGCATGAGCAGGTTCTGCTGCTCGCTCGCGTTCGAGTCCGTCTCGGGCGCGCTCGCGGCGGCGGCGGCGGCAGCAGCTGCGACAGCGGGACCTGATGCGCCACCTCCGCCGCCACCCCCTGGCGATGAATCGGAAGAAGAGGACGACGACGACGACGACGACGACGTGGGTTCGGAGGTCGGTGGGGAGGAGGTGACGGCGTCCCACCAGGCGCGGAGGGCTTCGGGCGCGGAGGGGAAGGAGAGCGAGTCGGATGAGGGAAGGGCATCGGAGATGGAGTTGAAGGTGGAGGATATGGAGTCGGTTATTGAGGAGAACGTGGAGCTCGTCGCTGTGCGGAACTCTGCGATTGGGAGAAGGGTCCGGCGTCAGCGAATGCCTCTCAAGGAGGCGAAGGGGACGCTGCAGCGGTAGCTTCGGGGCGTAAAGTGAAGTGCCTTCATGGACCTCTCCTTTGCCACGCCCTCACTGCTTTCCCTGCTGTTTGAATCCAGCAGTGCGCAGTGGCAGTCGCCCCTTCGCCTCCATCCGCTCGACCCGCTTCCAGACTCTGGACTCACCCTCGAACTTGTAATTGGCATACCCCAACGCCCCAGCCCCCACTGTCGCGCCCGCCAGCGGCACCCTGAACGCGCGTGCGACGAATCTGGGTATGGACGAGTAAGAGATTGCGCGGACGTGCACGTATCGGAGCGAGGGTGGCGGCGGCTGGCGGGCGGCGGGCGGGCGGTGGAGGAGCGAGGACAGATGTGGCGGTCGCCGGGGTAGGCGCGGCCGAACTGTGGCGATGCGCAACATGGCCTGCTCGGAGCAAGGGCAAGGCGGGGGAAGGTCAGCTTTGGAAGTCAAGGAAGACCGACTGGAAGACTGTGAAGGAGCGTGCGAGCGCGAGAGCCGGGTTGCCGGCCCTTGCGTACTAGACGACGAAACGCCCGATTGACATTTGACCCTCAACCGCCACCATCTCGCCACCATCTCCCACCTGCACTGCTTAACACTCTACACATAAATCAGAGGCCATAACAAGTTCTATTTGTAAAGCGTCCTCTGGCGTCATAGCAGAGGGCAGGCCCGAAAGCTCGGCACGGTGCAGCGTAGTACATCTAGCAACGCCACGCTCGCTGCATCTCATTGAAGTTCCTCTGAAGTTTCTGAAATCTATGCTACTTTGTTCTGGACTCATATTTCTGGCGGAAGGCTTGGCATCCCATAAGCTACTTGTCGCCGAGGTCGATGTCGATTGTGAGCGGACTCCACACGGACATCTGCTTCAGTGTGCCACAAGCCACAACCACTTGAAGTGAGCATTTCAACGCGTAAACTATTACAGCGTGACCATGGCGCTCTCGGGATACAGCAGGTCAATCTTGTTCGTAGAAAGTCATCAGTGCCATCGAACATCTTTGAAGTCTCAAAAAGGCTGTTACAGCGCGAACGCGGATCACCCATTTCCTCGCTACGACGAGACACCGTTCTCCCGCGACTGCCACAGCGTCCCTTCAACAGCTAGCTTGACCACCCACCGCTCGTGCGTATTGAACTTCTTGCCGTCCACTTTGTAGACATGTACAGAAGGGCGGCTCATTTGCTCGAAACCCTGCTTGAAACTCCGCGCCGGGCTCCTGCTCTTATCGAATGCCAGGAAGAGACAGCGATCCAGAGAAGTGTTGGACTCGAGGAACGCTGTTATGCTTGCCACCTGATTGTACATAACTAGGGGTGCGTCTGCCAAAGCGATCGCCTTGAGCTTCCGTAAGACGCTGCGATCAGGAAGATGATTGGACCTGAACGGGTGCCGACTTGTGAACTTCAGCTGTACGACCGCCAAACGCCGCAAATGCGAGCGGGAATCCTCGCTTAAGTCGTAGGGTGTGGGATAGCCCAAGACGCACTCGGATGTCACGCATGGCAAGTTGAACTCCATTGCACTGCTGCGTAGCAGTGAGCTGTGTACCTAGGAGCTGTCGATCCACGTTGAGACGTCTCAACGAGCGCTCGGCGAGGCCGAGGATGGAAGCGAGCTCAAGCATGGGTCCGTAGTCAAGGCAACCATCGTAGTCGAGAAACGCGAGCGAGTGAACCAGCGTCGTAAAAGACGAGCGGCCCTTGAGCGCGGCGTTCGGCGCGGTAAGCTTAGCCTCTGTGGCAACTATGATCGATCCATAGAGGTGCGCCTGAGCGATGGGGAGCAAGAAGCGAGAGACAAGGCAGAGGCACGCGAGGGTGGCCTAGTCGCGGGCGTAGGCGAGCGGGTGAGCTGGCTCGGCGGCTAGCTCGACGACGAGATGGATGATCTCGAGCGGCAGCTTTGGGAGATTTATTCTAATGAGAATATTTGAGGACGGTAGTTCAGGTTCGTTATGATGGTTCTGGGGAATGACGAAGGCATTGACCGGGGCGCGAACGCGTTTGAACGCGGTGGCAGTCGCAATCCGCGGACCCTCCGGGCAACGTGCGCGTCCTCCACGCGTGAGCGGACTTGGCCTCTTTCCATCCACCCCCACCTGCCCCAATTCATTACCTTACGCGTTCTATAGCGAACTGACATTTAAAAACACAGTGAGCAGTACCGAGACGCACTCTCAGATAAAGACCGGGCGCAAACTCACCCACTGACGCGTGCAGACCTACCCGCTCTCCATCCGCTCCTCACCCCTTCCGCACGCGAGCGATGCCTCCCAAGCGTTCCCGAGCCAGTGAAGGACGCCGCTCTAATGGCGGGAAACGCTCTTCGGCTCCTGAAAAGCGCCGGAGAGTTGACGCGGACCTTGCCCGCGAGGCGGTCGTCGCAGAGATGTTCGTCGCGATGGATGTGCAGGACTTGGTGGACACGGGTGAGCAGTGGGAGCTGCCGAAGGGAGCGGAAGGGCTTTATGTGAGCTGCTTGCATCTTTTGAAGGCTTGGGAACGTAGGGAAAACTCAAAATGGGGTCGGGAGGGGTACAGGTCGAGGGCGAGGTCGCGCTCACATACCCGTGCAACAAGTGCTTGGGCCTCATAAATCATGCAGAAAGCTTTCGGATCCTGACAGTCGTGCCATCATAATAGATCGACGGCTATGGCTTCTCTTGCTCTCCAAGTCCCCTTGACCCCCGGATCCGACTCCAGTAAGCCTTCTCTTCGTCTCCACCCACCGCTCGGTTCTGATCCCCACCACGATCCTCCACCTCCGTCCTCAGACAAGAAATCCCTCCGCGTCCGAATATGCAGCCCACACTTCGCCGCCATCTCGAACACGTACTCCTTAGGCGACACGCTTCGCTTCGACCTGCGCGGCGCGTCGGTCGTCGAGCGCTGCAGCCGCGGCGAGTCGTCTACGCACGTGCCCATCGAGCTCACGTACGGGGCCGAGCACGGCGTGCTCTTCGCCGTGCAGCGCAAGGGTGAGATGACTTGGGCGAAACACGACTTTCGGACGGCTACCGCCGAGGAGCACATCGAGGGCGAGCCGGAGTGGTTCGTCACGCCGCCGGAAGCCGCTGCGCCTCCGCGCGAGGAGGACGCCGCCGCGCCGCGCACCGAGTCGCAGCAAGCCACGGTGCGCCAGAAGCGCAAGGCGCGCGAGCGCGAGAAGAAGCTGGCGAAGAAGCTGAAGAACAAGGGCAAGAGGGAGGACGAGCCCACGTCCGCGCAGCCGCCGGGCAAGGAGCAGCCGGCGGCCAAGAAGAAGAAGCCGGTGACGGCGGAGGAGGGGCGGCGGGCGAAGGAGATTGTGGAGGAGGAGAAGCAGCGCGAGGCGGCGCAGAAGGCGCAGGAGATCAAGAAGATCACAGCGGGGCTGGTGACGGAGGTGCGCTGCGCGCCGTCCTCACCTATTTGTCCGGGGAGGCTAATTCGAGTTGCGGTTGGATGGGAGCTAGGATTTCAACTACGCGACCGTCGACAGCATTCTATTCGGAGATGCCCACGGTTATCATGCCAATTTCATCGCCGTCGTCGTTCAAGTAGGCGAGATAAAGAAGTCCACTGCCGGTGGTCAGTCTTTCACTGTTTATTTCGTCTCGTGACAGGAATAAGCTTATGTGCGGGCGACGCGACAGACCAAAGCTGCACATTGCGTATCTATGACCCCTCGCACCGCGACCCCATCCGCGGCATGCAGGTCATCTGCTTCGCCTCCAAAGCAAGCGAGCTCCCCCCTGCCAAAGTCGGACAGGTCGTCCTCTTCCGCCACGTCTTCGTCTGTCTCAATCTAAATCTCGTCTGTAGTCGCACGCTTCTCATATAAATGCTGACTTGGAGCCTGCCTTGATGCATCCCAGATCCAGCGCTTTGACAAGAAGCGCCAAGGCTGCGGGCGCAAGAACGACTACACCTGGATGCTCTATGATCCCAACTCGCGGCAGATCCTCCCCTCGCCCGGGTGTACGCCGCCGCCGAACAAGGAGGAGGCCGCCTACTTCGAGAAGCTCCGCGCGTGGCACGCCGCGCTCTGCGCGCCGCCCGACCCGAACGATGACAGGCACGTGCAGATTAAGATGCCGACGGGCAAGATGGGTCGCTCCCTGGCGCGGATCGAGGAGCTGGAGTACAGGATCTTTTATGACCTGATCGTCGAGGTACGTTGTCGCGAAATCCTCGCGTCGCAATCATTTCTAGTCCTAATGCTGGGCATTCTTCTCCACAGGTTCGCCATGTCTGCGTCAGCGACGACCGCGCCGAGCTCTTCGTCACGGACTACACGTCGAATGGGAACCTCCCGCTCAGCTCGCACGGCATGGACGGCCAGCGCGTCATGAAGGTCGCGCTCTGGGACGACCACGTAGCCGCCGCGCACTCGCTCAAGGAGGGCCACTTCGTCAAGCTCACGAACGTGCGGACCAAGATAGACGAGACCGGGTACATGGAGTGCTCGATGGGCAAGGACTACGGGAGGATCAACGTCAGGCGCTTGAAGACCAGCGACGAGGGCTTGAAGGACTTGCTCGAGTACGTCTCGCATCCGCGAGGCCTCGCTGTCCTGCAGTTGCGGTCTTCCCGTGCTGACGCGAGGAACACTTTTCAGGCGCCGAAAGAAGTTCATGGATGAGGAAGCGCCGGCGGCGGACGCTGAGCCTGGATCGAGCGCGAGTGCCGCGGTCGACGCGTTGTCCAGTCCGTCCGCCTCTGCTCGCTCACCCGCCGCTGCTCAACCCGCACCGCTACCTCCCCTTCTTGGTAAATGTCCGGCGCAGGGTTTTCTCTGACAAGTGCTGATCTGTGTTTCTCTCGCCCCATCTCTGCAGTCACCACCCTTTCCAACCCCTTCTACGAGCCAACCACCTCGATCGCGGACGTCCTCGCTCACTCGAAGGGCGGCGACCAGTTCCGCCTCCGCGCGCGCGTAATCGACTGCCTTCCCCACGCATGGGAACAGTTCGTCCAGTCGCGTTGCACGCTGTGCGGACGCAGGTGAGCGAGGTGGTTGGCATTGTCCTGTACTTGTCAAGGCACAGAGCGCTACGGCTGACGTGACGAATACTGGACGGACAGGCTGAAGCCGACCGAGAAGATCTGTCTGGGATGCGACGACGAGTTCGGCGAGAACCTCGAGCACGTGTACTACTTTGCCCTGCTTCTCGAGGACGAGAGCGCGGCGACGCTCCCGATCATCGTGACTGGTCCAGGCGCTGTGCGTTCTCGCTTTGTATCATGACATCTTCTTCCCGACTCTTCATGCTGATGAGCATGTTTCTGATCCTCTTTGCGATCCCGCGCCTCAAAGGCAAAGCTACTGCCCGACCTGCCGCCCGAGGGCTTTTTCGGCGACGACAACGAGCGACTGCCGGACCGCGTGCTCGAACTACAGCGCCGCCTACAATCGCTCACCGGGGAGGAGCTGGAGAAGCACCATATTGCGATGCGCGAGAAGCGACCGTCGCAGTGGCCGAAGGGGCCGTGGTTCGATTGCTTGGTCGTCTGCCATCAGGCTGAGGGCGGCGGGGTCGACGAGGGCGCGGACGGTGGAGAGGGCCAGAAGGTGTATCTGATGTTTGGGACGCAGCTGTTGGACAGTGGTGGGGAGGGCGCGAAGGCGGGGAGCTGACGTTATATGGTTTCGCGGTGTTGACGAAGCGAGCGAGCATTGAACATTGGCATACAATGACCACCGATGGACTGCGCCACGCGATAGACGGCTTGACGCCAACACGACCATTATCAACATTTGACCTTATTTTTTCATTGACTACAATCCGTGTTGTTTTGCGGGAATGACACTCAGTTATTGCCTTTAGGCATGCTGTTGCCTTGTACATCGCCAGCTTCCGATCTTGACGAGACGAGTACTTTCACGTTTCGGAGAGCGGTTGCGACCCGCCCAAAATTCCATTTCATAATAGTAAAACTGTCACTTGACCAATTCATGAATTTTATTGAGTTTTTCGTGAAAGCAATATGCGGCAGTTGCCATGCACGGCAGCACCCCCTTGCAGCCCGAGAGTAATGGCACACTGTCAACTCTTTGGACTCAAGCTACTCATCTATTGAGTTATTAGAGCAACTCTCGGAAGCTACTTTCAAGACGTTTGAGAGTGTTCCAGGGGACACTCGTAACTGTGCGTCGCCCGGGTCCTTTGCGCGCAGCCAAGGTTCAACGCTCTGTAATAACCTTTTCACCTCCGCCGAAGATACCAGGCTTCTAGGAAGGAAAACGATCTTCTCCAAAAGGTATTCATATAAGTATACGGATGTTCATTGTGCTTCCAGGTGTGCGTGTGTACTTGTGCTGTGCAGAAGATTCCTCAGCGAAAGTGTTGCTGCTTTAGGTGGAAGGATTGCTATGTAACTTGTGAACCCGTAAGCGCTGCATGCCTCTCCTTCATTACCTTAATGCTGCCGTGGAAGGCTAAGTCCCTCCCACGTAAGTTAGAAGAGAGACAGAACAAGGTTGTGCTGCAACAGCATCTCAACCACTTACACCGTCATCATGTTTTCTTGGACCATTGCCTAAAAATTCACTGTTTTCATTACAAAAGGTTAATGTTGCAACTTTTACTTTGCTGGCATTGCCAAGCCAAATTCTGCAAATTCTAGGGCTTCCATTCCTTCATTACCTCAATGAGGTAATGAAATTTAATGCGTCGTCCGGGAATCGAACCCGGTTCTCCGCCTGTCTGGGAGGTGGGAAAGCGAAATCATAACCATTAGACCAACGACGCTCGTCGTGTTGGAGATTGAAAGGTCTAACCTTTGACACCACTTTGACGGCTAACACTTCCTTTCGTCGCTGAACCCTTTCATCGCTTAGTGGCTCGCAGTCCTTTCATGCCATCCTTTCAT
>JTLS01000868.1:0-12876 GCA_000826855.1 Basidioascus undulatus | reverse complement strand
GGTGAACGGTGAGGACGAGTGTGAGGTTGTGGAGTAAAGGGCGGGGATATCTGACTTTGGGTGCAAGGGTGTATTGCTCTATGTCACGCACGCATTACGAAGTGCTTGTGGTCTTTGTCGGCGCTGTGAAGAATTCCTTCATCTGCGCTGCAGCAACGCCGTCCACCTTGTGGGTGGACGGTCGGGTTCCTCGAACTCCCCTTTTGAGACTTGATGTTCCTCTGCTGAGCGCACCACAACCCGCACCACCCTGAATTAAGCTAGCTCCTATTTCGTCGACTTTGACACCGAGAGGATTATTGCTCACCTCAGGCGTACCGGTAAACACCGTCTTAAGACAGTACGCGAAGCTCAGTTGACATGCCTGAGAGCCTCGAAACTGACAACTGCTAGACATACCATACACCGAAATGCGGCGGTCGGCTTCGATCGGTTGGATCAGTCAGATGGGCCGCTCGGGGCCGCTCCGCACTCATTCGTAATGAACCCGCGGACAAACGGCATCTTCCCGCTCCCGCCGCTCATCACTACCTGCTACCCGCTACCTACCCCTGCACCTCGCCCCTAGCAACCCTCGGTCCCCACAAGCAGAATGCAGTCATGTCCACCATGATCAATGGACAGACACCGATAGTGCTCTTCCCCGCGCTTCTTCTCAGCGCTCGAGCTCTCCACCTTCCCGCCCTCCAGTACGCCAGCCTTCCTCTTCCCCCTCCCCCTCCTCTACCGATCGGTACTCTCCTGCTACGTATAAGGCTTACGAAGTTACGTCAGCATATGTGTGTCCCCCACTCCCGTTGTCGGCGATGTTTGGGGGTCTTCTCTTGCGCTACTCCGCCAGCGTCTCCTCCTTCATCCCCACCCCGCTCCTCGTCCGCTCCCTCCCTTCCCCCCTCTGTTTTTTTTTCCCTTTGTTTACTCCTGATACGCCGCCACTATCACATTTATAGCTTATACACCCGCCGTCTTCTCCGTTCCCCTTCGTCTTCTCTTCTGCTTCCCCTTCCCCCGCTCCCGCTCCCGTTACGCCTTGCCTACCTCTCACCCTGCATCCCTCCTCCCCCCCAGAAACAATGTGTGTACCGTGACGCCTGCCTTTTTACGTCTTAAAAAACATTGGGCCCGACCCCTATCTTGAATCTTTACCTTGTTCTTCCCTTGTCCTCCTCACGTCTCCGGTTGACCCCTTCCTTCCTCCCAACCCCAGCCCTCCGTTCGGGTGAGAGGATGCCCAATTCCATGATCGGAAATTATGTTGCATATTTTTGTGTCCAGGAAATGAAGTGCCACCCGTGTGATTTCCGTGTCTCGCGGAAAGACTCGACACGCAATTGATAATACACCCGGAGCTTCTGCTGCCACTCTTGCCACTACTATGCGAGTATATCATTATTTGAGTAACTTGAATAGTTTGGAAAAGCATGTACCTTGTTGCCAGCAAGGCATCTGGACAGAGAGGTACGTCGCCTTCTCAGCTTGGCATGGTTCTTCAACTTAGCGCCGTGCACATTTCTGTGTACTCCTTCGTGTCCTGTACAAGCATGCAATTTAAAAGGGGAAATTGTAAACTTTCTGTCTTTTTTGGCATGTAGAATGGCCTGCATACTTCACAGGAGCAACTGCTCAACGCGGGTACCTCTTCACGCACAACCAGTGTAGATTTTGACCGGCAATACAGCGGGTACCTGGAACACAAATGAACTATGCACTTGCATTTGGCCATACTTTTCAAAATTTCGACACACTTATGCCTATCGCTGTGCCTTGACTCCAGAAGTCAAGCGTGCACAACGAGCCTCGAAACTGCAGAACTCGTAACTATGGTGCACTTGCAAATTACCCTCTCAGCAATATGAGGATTGGCCCAAATTCTCGTAAGCCATTTTATGTACAATTTCAATCAACTTCCAAAGACCGCTTCGCTTTGCCCATTTTGATGGTTGAGCATCCAGAAGCTTATTTTCCTTGATTTCCTGGTAGTTCGAGCAATCAGCATTCCTGAGGAACAGGAAGTGACTTCTACCGACTTAATAGAAAAATTTGGGGTATATAGAGCAACGTACAGCCAACTTCCGCCCTGAACATATACGAGCAAGGCTCAATCAGAGCGGGGAAACCTGGGGAGGGGAGATCCGGCTTGCCGTGGCTTCACTGGTTTCTGCCCCAATTCTCCCGCTGAAAGCGGCTAGGTTGGGCTCCGGGCAAGGTTCCTATGAAGATGTATCCATATAAAAGAATGTACTATTTGTGGCGTCTTTCAGACCTCTTCGAAGCGCTGATGGCAGGGGCCCCAGGTGAGCAAGTCACTGCAATATTTCGCTTGCTGGTCCGCATCCGTGCTCTGGTTTCCAAAGGCGCACCGCCATAAAAAGAACCCTAGGTTGATGTAATGTTAACTCAAGTTCAACAGCATGCAGCTTGCCGTGGGCGAACAGGAAAGGAAAGGTGACGAGACCGGTGGGCGGCGGAGGCATGGGGCGGCAAGCTTGTTGTGCTTCTTTGAAGGAGACAGGGGATATTAGAACAAGATTTTGTACTAAAAAATGTATTTTGTATCAAATTATCAACCCTAAGCGGCAGTGCGTGCAGCTGTGCTAATAGGCAAGGAGGAACAACACAGATGAGCGTGCGTAACGTCGCATGCTCAGCTGAATGCAGCTGGAACGGTATCAGGAGACCCAAGGCCGCCTCACCTTGACGTTCCGCTTAAAAAGTACGCCAGAGCAGAACAAAGGGACATAAACCAGCCAATCCGAGCGTAGAGGCATAAAGCCCATGGAGGCGCTGAAATCATTCTAGCGGCAGCATCCAGTGCGGATTTACCTCGAGGAATGGTTTTTATCAGGGAAAATGATAACCCTAATGAGAAGCGACCAAGGAAGCCATTTAATTGTCACAGGCCGCATCGCATGACGAGGACGAGCTTTTGAACGGCGAGCACGACGCGTTCAGCGACGAAAGCACGCCGAATGGCGCGCCGAGCACACTGAGGAGCCGGCGGTCGGTGAAGCCGACAGCCAGGCCGGCCGATCCGTCTCCACGAGGAACATTCTATCTGACCTTACTATTGCAAGTGCGGAGGGTGCCTCTTAGGCATGTCAACTGAGCTTCGCATTAACCCTAAGAGGTGCTTTCGGCGTACGCCTGAGGTGACATTGCTCAAGGTGTGGAGCGCAGAGTGTTGTGTCGGCGCAAATATCACCATTCTACAGCTCATGACGACGCACGTTTTTACAGCAAACCCTCTCACGAGCCGAAGGCGACCTGGCCCGGATCGTGGACAAATAGCAACGGAGAACCGTCGTGGGGACTGGTCAGGCGCGGTTTTGGCTCAGCATCTTCTCAAGATCACCGCTTATCAAGATCATGTATCTTCACCGGAGCATACCGATGCCCAGGTAGAACAAATACATAGGCGTCAAAGTCAGCGACAGACAGAGAAGTGACTTCGACTCATCAAACAGCGATGCATGTCAAGCCGCCCCGCGGAACTCCCCACCCCTCCCAAAGTACGCCGGCCGAGCGTACCCTCCAGCATCATAGTGATACACCGAGAACCGCGACCCACCCGCCGAGTCAGGCTTGCGCCGTGCCACCGGTCGGGGAGGATCGGCGAGCGAGGCCGGGTCGTACGCGGGCGCGGCGTAGTCGTAGTCGTCTTCTGAGGGGAAGGCGTTGTGGGTGGCGAAGAGGGGCTCGGAGAATGAGGACCTGCGCAGGTAGGTGAGCGGGCGGGTACAAAGTGGAGGCAAAGAGGGGACTCCGACGTACCCGATGCCCGCCCAGGCCAGGACGTCGCTACCCACCTCGCCTAGCCAGGAGGCCGACGAGCGTAGGAGGTCAATCGGCGCGGAGGTGAACCATGTTAGGAGCGACCAGAGATCGGAGGCGGAGGCGGGGACGTAGGTGGATTTCGGCGCATGGGGTGAGATGGTACTCTGTGCCACGTCACATACTGTCAGCCAGCAGGAATGGATCTGTCATAACGCCCGGAGATACGCACCGCAGTGACATCTCCTCCCGCAAGGAATGACAGCAGCACGCCGCTCGCTGTGTTGTGACCCTGCGCGGGCTCGTCGGCGAGCCTGCTGTCCCCTGCAGCGGCATCAGCGATGCTGAGCCCGTCGAGCGCGTCGATAGCAGCCGCGAAGTCCCCCAAGTCCGATCCGCTTAAAGACCGTCCCGTCCTTCTTGAAGCGACCGACCCGCCCTCCGGGACAGTAAGGAACGTCCCCTCCGACGAGCGGCTCCGCGCGCGCGTCGTCGTGCTGCCCGATGAGCCCTCCCGCCTCCGTGAGCGTGAGCGTGAGCGGCCGTGATGGGGGGAGGTCTCCGCCGTGACGAACGACGAGCCCGAGACGCGGCGGAGTGTGTCCAGGCTGTCGAGCGTCTCAGTCGAGGAAGGCTCACGCGCGTCGGGCGCGCGACTCGTCCCGCCCAGACCGGAGGCGGCGCAGGCGGCGTATGTGTCAAGTGCCCGGTCGTGCGGTGGGAGGCCCGCGTGGGAACGGGCGTCGCTGAGAATGACGCCTTGTTTCAGCACCCGGATGACGGAAGCGTTCAACTCGTCCACGACTACGACGCTGTTGCGGAGGGTGAGGTCGTAGGCGCGGAGGCTGCCGCCTGTGCGCCGGATGGTGCTGAAGTCGTCGATTGGACGTTGGGGAAGGCCCGAGATGAGGTCGCGAAGGGTGTTGAGATTGGAAGCAGTGGCCCTGGATGGGACAGTGTCAGCTTGCACCGAGTCTCGAGGGAATAAAGAACGGGGAAACCCACCCCTCCAGCCACAACGTCCAAACATCCTCCTCCCCAAGCTTGAACCACACACTCCCGCCCTTATCCCCAGCGCTCCCCATCCCCAGCCCCACAAAAGCCCTCACACCCTTCTCACCCAGCGGCAGCCTCGTCCCCGCGACCTCGAGGAACAGACCGCCCGTGCCCACGTCCGCGCAATAGAGCGCGAACGCGCCCGTGACATCGATGAGCGAGTCCACGTCCGGGTCGCGCTCCGACTCGGGCAGTCCGTAGCCGAGGTCGTCGAAGGCGAGGAGGGCGTTCACCCGCGGATGCACGATCGGATGCGAGAGCACAAGGCGCGCTCGAGGGTGAGTGAACATCGGGGTTGGTGGCATTTCGAGGGGGGTTGATTATGTTATGAAAATGAATGTGAGCGTGATGATGGGCAGTGCGGGTGAGTCGCGGGTGTTGATGGTTGACGATCGCAACTGCCGAAGCCCCAAGTCCGCCTCGGCGGAGCAAGATAGGGGCTTGCACGGGTGCCGAGCGAAGGCGATGGGTTTTACAGGGGACCGGCAGCGAAAGCCAGCTCGTGGAAGCCATGACTGATATCTTGCGCAGCTGGCTACGATGGAGTGGCTGGTTGTATGTTCGGAGGGAGCCACATGCGAACGTGAGTTGCGGTGCAAGGAAAACGGGCACGCTCGCGCAAGGTCGAGGGTGTTTTACATTTTTTTGTCGTCAACGAACTTCGTCTGATGTGCAAGAATGAGTGCGCGAGCCCAGCGCGGTTTTGCAAGTTGACTCGGGCTCAACCACCGCCGAGGTTGGAAGTTCCTATACTTATGATTGGGCTCTAGAAGATGTCCTGTGTTCGGCATTGGTCGATCCTTGATTCGTGTTGGTGGTCACTGCAGAGGTGCGCTGTAAGGTAAATCTATAGATCGTTGTCTTCACGTCGTTTGGATTGCCATGTATCAGGCGTCTTGGAAGAATTCAAGTAACTCGAAAACGTTCCATCAGTTCAAGTCCAAAAGGCACTTGGGAGGTGCTGTCCAGCAGAAGGTGAATTCTTGAGCGCAGAACGTCCCGCTGCGCAGTCCTCGCTCTGAACACGCGTAAGATTGACGTTAGTCTTCATTTGAGGGAAATGTATATACCCTTAAAGCCTGTAGGAATTAATTATCTCTTACCATTCCCATCCAGGGGATCTCGTAGCCAATTCAAACCTTCTGGGGGGTGCACCGCTTCTGCGTCCACAGCGATGTACCGCCTTGTCAAGTGGCTTGCAAGTGGGTCACCCAAATTTCATAAGAAGTCAACTGCTCATTTATGTCTAAGTATAGAGTATTCGCATGTAATAGAGCCGTCGAGACGGAGCGGGGCAGTGCTTGCATTGCAGTGCGCATTGCGAACGGTGCCCAGCGAGTGCGCCGCCGCTCCGAGAAAGCGCGTCAAGGCATAAAAAAAACCAGCCCCGCCCTCACAGTCTACTGCCCATCAACGCCAGCACAACCTCTCCAAAGCAATCCTTATACCGCTCTACTTATCAGCCACCAAACGCATCATGTTCGCCTCCTCCATCCTCTCCCTCCTCGCACTCTCCTCCGCCGCGCTCTCCGCTCCGCTCACCGAGACCACCGAAGCGCCCGCGACGGAAGGGTGCACCTTCTGGCTCACCTCGTGCAACAACTACTGCATCCTGGCAAACGAGGAAATCAGAAGATTGGTTTCTTGCATTGAGGTCTACTGATGCGCATTCCCAGAAAATACCGCAGTAGAGAAAGAGTGAACAACCTGAGGCAAACAGCATCGGCTGCTTTGAATTTGTTTCCGTCTCAACGCGTTACACCCCCACTCACACACATCTCAAGCCCGATGCGCCTTGCACCACTGCAGAACCGGGGTTTCCAAGTCAGTTCAGCAAAAACCTGGGCCTTGTGCGAGCAAGATACAGACCTTCTTATGATTCGGCCAGTTCTCCTTCTGGTGCTCGGTCTACAGCACGCCGCACTTGCGCACGACTTGCACATCAAGCGGAGCCAGCGACCCAAAGACGTCGCAGATCTCTCCAACCTTGTCCAAAGTCTTCTCGAGGTAGGCTGCTGTTCTCTCATAGAACCTCCCCGGAGGCACGCCATTCCCGCCCGCTCCCGGCTTCGTGAAGAACCTTCTGGGTCCTTGGGTGTACTGGTGGCGCTACAGCGGTCTTTTGGAAGGTACGGCCTTTGGAATACTTGATTCCCGCTTGCTACTCACACCCAACTCGACAGTGCACCGCCAATCCTTTCAAGAAGGAGGGTCAAGCGTCCGTTCCGAGGCTGTAAATGTCCAGATGTTTGGTAGTTCCATGTTGAAGTCGAGAAGAATTGATTTCCATAACCTCTTCCAACTTCCGCTATGCTGTCGGATGCACGGGTGTGGCAGTACTTGTAAAATTCTCAGGCGTACTGTTGACTAACAGAACGGGTTCTGAGGTCCTGTCAAGCGACTGCTTTGGAGTCGAGAGCAAAAATGCATATGCTGCTGATTTTTGGAGGACGCAGAGCCTTTGTAACATCAATTAACCTGGGGATGAGAAGTAGCAAAGCAGCCAGATTTGTTGCGTTTGATTGCGGTCTTACGGTTCCGACCGGACCGTTGGAGACGTTGCCTTGCCGTCCTTCCCCCCTTGGCTTCCTCCTCTTCCTCCCCACCCAGCCCGCTTTTCTATCTCGGACGCACTCGACCATGCCCTCACCGTGAAGCACGTACACACTGAAGCTTAACCCCGAGGTCTCATCGATGGGTAGTCGTTGCTCGACATGCGCGACTATCACCCGATCTTCACCTACTCTATTGGCGTAATCGGATCAGTCCACAGCCGCGGAAGGACTCACTCTTTATGCTCCTTTGGCGGGCTCTGTGGCCATCGTCCAGTGTGGACCTGCGGTGCTTGTCTTTCAGGCCGGTACCGGTACGATCGTGGACCCGACATCGCAGCTGCGCTGGACGCACTCTTGAGCGGCTCTTCCGCCGGCGCCGGGATCGATGCTATGTCTTGCGTTGCTTCAGAGCCAAGCCACCTTTAGAGATATGCTAAGGACACGCAGGCTGTTCTTACTTCTCTCGTCGATGTCCCGGACAGCGGCCATCCATGCATCACCTTTCGCGACTCGCTCTATCCCGTCAGTATGGGTGACCGTGAGAGGTCTTATCACTTTGATAGAGAATCCGACTCAGATCTCACCGTTATTCGCTCGCGCGGACGCCCAAACCTCTGCTGCCCGATATGGCGGAGACGTCAATGTTTTACTGCAGCTGATGTCCACCCTGCTGAGCGGACAGTTCAGCGGCTAGTTGCGTACAAAATCGAGCATTATACATCTATACCCGCCATTGATGACAACACTGGCCTGCTGCTCGCTTCACGGATGCCCCGGGAGCCTCTCGCTGCCCGCGTAAAGCTGCTAAAGGAGATTTACAACCGCGCCCAAGATCCACAGGGCCTTTTGTTCTCTCCGGAAGAGATAGAAACCTTCGCTCCCAACGTTTAAAAGCTTCCGAACAATGTTGGGAACTTCTGCGAAGTCTGCAGAAAAGCATCTCGATCGATGTGCAAGTCGGGCGCGTGCGCGGCGTACTGTGGGCCGGAACACTGACGGGAGGACTGGCCGATGCTTTAATGGTATCGGATCCCTTGAAGCTTCCGCACCTATGCTGACTTGGCTTTCCCCGCTCTCACAGTGGTGCAAGGCGCACCGGGCTTCAGACGTGCAGAGGGAGGGGTCTAACGTGTACAGACCGAGTGGCACAAAAGACTGCATGTGATGATTTCGTGTCCGGGAAACTGATGAAAGTGTGTGTTCTTGTATGATCTTGTGCTAAGGATCTTTGTCCTTTAGTACAGCCAAGATCACGAGTTGTAAACTGTCACACTCTGGCCAAGCGAACGCGGCACGGAAAGCGCACCACTCTTAGCTGAAAGAAGGGCAGTTAACGGGACCTCGCATTTCAAACTTTGGAAGGTTTGTGAATACCAAGGGCTACAGGAGTACTCCGCTGTCAGGGCTCTGCAGCGTGGGCATGCTGACGCTAAGCGGCGAGAAAGGGCGGAGCAGCCGCCCGATCGTGCCGCACAACCTCACTCTCAGCCGCATGGTTCCCCCAAAGTTCCCTAAAATCATGCCGAAAGAAACGCCCGATATGTCATTTCCGTTTTATTGACAGCGGCTTCAGACCTGCCGCTGTACACTCTGGTCGTGACACTCCCACAACCTTCGCCATTCGCAAACCAAAGCAAAGCCAGCGCACGTTCGATGCATGATGCACTGCAACTCTAGGCACAAAAACATGACAAGGATGTATGTTGTCAAGATGTAAGTAAATCATACAGGGAATCTCTTCAATCAAGCTCAACAGTCAAGCCCGGTACGGTCGCAGTACCCTCGTCTCCCGCCCCCATGTCGGCCTTCCTGTCTCGCCCTCTCCCTTTCCCACTCACATGCCCTTCCACCCCTGCCCTAACGCCCTCCCCCCTTCGTGCTCGGCCCGACCAGCCTTCCCATCCCCTTCCCATCCACACGCCCAGCTACTCCACCTCCATCCCCTCCCCAGCGGCCCGAAGCTCTTTGCGCCCCTCAGCCTCCTCCCGATCCTCCAGCGGCCGCTCCGCGTCCTCCAGCTCAGCCTATCCATAGAGGCCCCAAGCGCGTGCGGCATGGCGGAGAAGAGGTTTCCTAGGACATCTCGGCAAGCCTCGAGCAGCGCCGAGTCCGGGTGGTCTGTCGGCGTGTCCTTCTGCAGCTGGTCGAGCAGCGTTTGGACTTTAAGCAAACCTGCGATCGCGGTCCAGTGTTGAGAATCCGCTTAGAAGGTTGATTCGGAAGTAGAAGATAGAGGAACAGGGCGCACCGTGCCGCGGATCAAGGATGAAGGACACGATGTCGAGCGGGCCTTCGATGCCACAGTCGGATGCTGCGCTCTGCTCCCGGCAGTCTCCCACACTTAAGACTGTTTCTCTGACCTTTTCGGATAGGAATAACCAAGCAAAAAGCCTACGCACGTGAAGATGCTCTGCCGTAAGCGAGTCTCTGACGGCAAGAGAGCGGGCATTGCAGATATGCGTTCAGGAGACGAAGGTGCGACCATGTGAACCAAGTGTAGATTCGGCTGAGTTACAGGTGTGTAGGAGGGTGTTCAGCGGTCCACCAAGGTTGCAGGAAAAGGGGAAGGGCAGGACGAGCAAGTCGAGGTTAGACGAAGAGATACGTGGCATCTTGGGATTCCACCATATTCCACTCCTCCATGCGTGTCACGGCACAAGCATCTCAAAAATTCCCAGCATGTGCAACAGAAACTAGCCGCTCTGGACGACAGCGGATACTCTGCGATTGTGCGAACCCTACCGAACCAGTCGACAAGCCTATCGGTCCGCCATGTCATGTCACAGCACTCTAAACAAACAATGGACATAAGGTCCGATTAAATCACCGCTTCGGAGTGAAAAGAGTCGCAGACCAAAGAAAACGATTCTACTGGCTGTTAAGATCACGAGGGATGACTAATTGAACGCTCGCAGTCGATCCGACGGGCTTTGTGACCCGATGTGCGCTATGCACGCGGACCGCGAACCAGCGACATATTAATCAATTGATGGACATATTAAAGGATTTTTGAATTGGTGATCAAGAGGCTTCCTCGTACTGTTCAGAATAAATGTGAAGCGATGTACTTGTGGCGGGGGTGTCACGATATGTACTTCAGCCGAGCTGCGCTTCAAGCTTCCCCACTGATTAGAGACAAAATGCTTTTCTTGTGAATAAATTTCACATCTGTAATCTAAGCTTTGGCCAATTCCAACCATTCACCTTTGGCCGTAGACTCCAATAGGCCAAAAGACGATCTGACGTGCCGATGAAGCCAGCACTTCTCTTGCCGAAGTGACAAACCGTACATAATTTTTGGGTGAAAAATCGCAAATTGGCATGGCTAGTGTACACCCACTCACATCTTCAAATCCGCTATGGCACCCCATTCTCATCACCTAGCAGTGGCGGTGTAGCCAAGGTGCGCTGTGGTCTCCCCACTGTGTCTTCCTCCAATCCAATCGCCTGATGCTCAAATGTCTGTACTCAGTGACCCCCCGCAAGCTCGTAAGCAAGAAGTCCACCTGCCCTTCCAGATCGTGCGCCGCTATCTCTGGGAAAACGAGGGGCCCCCGGTGGTACTTTCAAGAAGCAAATCGGGCGGCATCGTTTATCCGGAGCTCGAGGAGGGCTAGGCGCCCGACACGACGCCTGTGGTTACCCGGACCCGTCGAGTGGGGAAAGAGTTGGGGTCGAACGCTGTGCAGTGGGGGGTAGAAGGTTTGGTTTGAGAAGGACTCTGCTGAGGTAGTTGGAGGGTGATATGGTGGTCAGGTAAGGTGGGAACGAACGCGGTTGAACGCTGCTGGTGATTTCCTCGAGCATGAACGTTGGCGGCAAACAGTAGGTGTTCGATAAGCTGTGTCCCGGAAAGCTTGATTAAGCCGTCCTTCAAAGTGTTGTCTGCAATGGCTGAGGCTGAGGTGAGGTGAGTCTGGTGGAGCACTTCAATTTCCGGCATCGCATTGCGAGAGGTCCGGCAGCGTTGTGTGAACATCGACGGTCCTGCAGCTTCGACCCCTCGCACAGAAATTGTGATACTTCTGTTATTCTGTTGATGTTGGATGTTGTTCCAAAAAGGTGAGCTGTGCATGCAACCATCATGAGCGACGCCACACCTCGCTCGCTGATCGCCTGCAGCTGAGCCTGGGCGGCTGACTCCGAATTGCATGTTGACCCGCATTCCACCTACCTCACACGCACTTTTGCATGCATAATGGCACGCACAACCTCAATTAAGCTGACTGAGTCGTCTCCTCCAGCACAAATGTGCTTGATCGACAAGCGTATCTGACACAAGCCAAGCTTCGTCTGCGAAAAGATCAGGCACGAGGTTGCGTGCAACCTCTCACGCGTGCCGTCGATCCTGTCTCGTCACTTCCTTCCTCCTTTCCAGCAGCTTGTCGTCGTCCTCGTCGTCCTTGTCGTCCTCGTCGTCCTTTCGTCCTTGTCGTCCTCGTCCTCCTCGTCGCTTTTTCCATTTTGTCTGTCTCTTGACCGCTCAAGTATCCCCGGAGGCTACTCTACTCGAATTCGCTCGTTGCCGGCATCGCTCGTTTGGACTCGCTCGCCCCCGCATTACACTCGTTCACTCCCCGTCGGTCCGGACTCCGCTCACCCTCCGGGGTGCACTCCTCTCTCCCGACAATGCGGCTCTCCTCCTCCGCCGCTCTCCTGCTCTCTGCCTCTCTCGCTCTTGCAGCCCGCGTGGACTGGGCGCGCGCGGACGACGCCCCCGCCGCAGCCCGCCGCGCGTGGACGATCGAGTTCGACACCGCCTTTGCGCTCTCGGGGCTCTTCACCCGCGAGGACGACGGGCTGGCGCACCACCGCAGGCTGTATGATGGCCTCCGGAAACGGAACGTCAACTTTGAGGTGAGGCAGGAGTTCAGCGTCCAGAATGTTTTTGTGGGCGCTAGTATCACGCTGGATTCGGACGCGGTGCGTCGTCGTCCTTCCCCCCAACCCCTCAGCCTCCCTTCGTAACCCACCCTCCCCGACGCTTATCCCCCATTATTCGTGCGTAGGACCTCGAGTCCATCTCGGCCCTCCCAGGGATCAAGCAGATTTACCCTGTTCGGACCCTCTCCGCGCCGGCGTTCCCCCAGCCCGCGGACGACCTCCTCCCCTCCTCCTCCCTCTTCACCACCCCCTCCTCCAATCTCACCACCTTCTTCAACCGCACCCTCAACCTCCTCACGTCCCCACACGCTCAGACGAGCATCGACCGCCTTCACGCGCAGGGGCTGGACGGGACGGGTATCAAGATCGCTATAGTCGATACGGGTGCGTTCTTTTGCCGCGGAGAGGGGCGGAGGAGAGGTGTGCTGATGGGATGGGTGTGCGGGGATAGGCGTTGACTGGACTCACCCCGCCCTCGGCGGGTGCTTTGGGCTCAACTGCAAAGTCACATTTGGCGCTGATCTTGTGCGTCCCTCCCTCTTCTTTCCCCACCCTACCCCCTACTCACCTTCCCTCTCCACCTTCCCTCTCCTCCCGCTCATTTCCCCCC
>JTLS01000867.1:0-12879 GCA_000826855.1 Basidioascus undulatus | reverse complement strand
GGCTGTTCGAGTCCGTCGGCGGCGGGGGGAAGGCGATGGTCACCTTCTTGAATGACCGGAGGGAGTATCGCTTTGGGAGGCACGGTGATGGAAACGAGGTGGTGTTGGCGGGAAAGAAGATCAGTACGTCTTTGGCCGATGTCGGGAAGCCGGGAGGGAGAGGAGAGGTCGGCTGATGGGGAGGTAGACTGGATAGGCAACTTCCATTGTAGGGTCATCCGGGGTGGAGGTGGAGATGGGCTCAGCCAGCCTGCCGAGATCGTGGTGATTCTCGAGGACCTGTCGTGCGTCCCTGCTGTTTCCTGTTCCCTTCCTCGCACACGGAACCTCACGCTCTCGGCTCACAGGTCGAACGGGACTTACGTATGCGCCCGATATACGCTCTAACCTGCGCATACACCGCTCACTCTCAGGCGGGTGGCAATGGCAGGTCAACGGCGTCAAGGTGGGCAAGGGCAAGCGCGCGCTCCTCAAGCACGGCGACGAGATCAGCCTCGGCAACCCCGCCGCGGTCGAAATACATGGGCCAGACGACTTCCGTGAGCGAGCCTTTCCGCTTTTCCATTCTCCACCTCCCCACTGCTGTCTCTTACTCTCCGTTTATTCTGCGCATGTCGGCCTTCTACTGACATGCCCAATGGACGTGCGTCTTCTTCCCTGGACGGGTGGGAACAGGCTACATGCTCCGCATCCCCTCTCGCACGAGGTCGCAACCGATCGACGAGTTCGCTGGCGGCGGCGTGTTCGCCCGCTACGAGTTCGGGTACGTGGCCCCATCCACTTCCTCGCCTTTCGTCCCTGCAGCGACTCCATCTCCCCTCTACCGTGGCGGTAATCTTGCTGACATTAATCGACGGAGCAGCGACCAGATCGGCAAGGGCTCGTTCGCCACCGTCAAGAAGGCGTACGACCGCGAAACGGGCGAAATGCGCGCTGTCAAGATCATTGCGAAGCACCGGTTCGCAATGGTTCGTCCGCACTCTTCCTTGCGCTTTCTCTGTTTGCCGTTATATGCGAGGCAAACGCTGAAGCGAAGGGAAGCAGAACCCCAAGACGGTTAGGATGTTTGAGCGCGAGGTCGAGATTCTGCAGGAGCTGGATCATGTGCGTAGCCCCCGTGACCAGGGCTGCCTGCGATCGACGGCTTGGACGCTTACCCCGATCCGTTCAGCCAAACATCACCCGCTTCATCAATATGTTTGAGGACGAGCAGGTCCGTCCGCCGCACTTGTGCGTGCTGATTGGGCAAGTGCGGCCGGTTGATCAGTGTGAGAGGTGGGGCAGATGATCTACATCGTCATGGAGTACGTCGCCGGCGGGGACTTGCTGGACTATATCATCAACCGGGGCGGATTGGGTGCGTCATGAAGCCTCTCGATATCCTTACAGTGTTGATGGGAGATCTCAGTCGCGGGGACGCTGACACGGCGCGGTGGTATCAGACGAGGCGGAGACGAAGGACATCACGAAGCAGGTCTGCGCTGGGATGGCAGTGTGTTCACCCTTTTCTATTGCTATGTACAGGGCGCATAGGGCTGACGCCCAGCGATCGAATAGTACACCCACTCCAAGGGCATCACGCATCGCGACCTCAAGCCAGAGGTATCGTTCAATCCCGTAATTATTTTTCTGGCCCGGAGGTCTGACCGCGAACACGCAACCCGCAGAACATTCTCCTCTCCCTCCCGTCTGAGGGATCAAAGAAACGCCCGCAGGTCAAGATTACCGATTTCGGTCTGGCAAAAGCCGTCGACAGCCGGACATACCTGAGTGCGTCCCAGTGCCGCCGGCGCAGGAAGGAGAGGTAGCTGAGCGAGGGAGCTGGATGAACAGAAACCATGTGCGGCACGCCTAGCTACCTCGCGCCCGAGATCGTCACGCGCAGTGAAGACGTCGGGTACGACCAGGCGGTGGACTCGTGGAGCGTCGGCGTGGTACATGCTGCCCTTTCCTGTGGGCCTTCCGGGAAGAAGGATTGCTGACGGGTTTGCGTTGCAGATCGTTTATTCCATGTCAGTTATTCTTAAGACCAGCGAAAGACACAGGGGGAATGCTGAACTATGATTCTTGGCTTTGCAGGTTGTGCAACGCCTCGCCGTTCGACGAGCAGGAGGACGAGCCGTTGCAAGAGCGCGTGCTCAAGCGCCAGGTGGACTACTCCATCCTCGAGCAACTGAACATATCCCCTGTCGGTGCGTCGCTTGCGCGTTCTGCGCATTCGCTCGGCTGGGGACGCACACATGCTGATACTTTCGCTCTGACAAGGCATCGATTTCATCCGGCGACTGCTCACCAACGACCCGCGAAACCGCATGTCCCTAACCGCAGCGACATCGCACCCCTGGCTACGGGACCTTCCGCCGCTTCCCTCCGCATCCATATCATTCGCCTCTACTTCCCCATCCGACACCACCGCCGCCTCCACGGCCTTTCCCCCTCCAGCGCCTACGCCCCTCGCCGCGTCCGCCTCAATGAACTCGGACATCTCGTGCTCCCAAGACCTCGGGAAGCTGCAGCTCGACACGCCCGAGCATACGGAGGGCATAGGCGCGAGGGTCGTGAGGGACAGCTTTGGGTTGCCCGGGCCTAGGGCGGGGGCGGGAACGGAGGGCGGGATTGAGCAGGATCCGCTGGTTGTGGGGCGGGATGAGCGGTGGGAGGGGGTTGATGTGCTTGGGGAACAGGCGGAGATGAGCGGGTGGAGCGTCTCGACTGGGGAGGCTCGCGATATCGCTTAGCAGCAGCAGCGGCAACAGTCGGCCCCGCACTCTCCCGCCCCTCCCATTACCGCCCCCGCCACCTCCATCGTCCGACAACCGACCTCCTCCGCACTTAAGCGCAAAAAGCCCTTCGACGAGTTCGGCTCCTCCCTCTCCTCCCCACCTCCGCTCCCCGAAGACGACACCGACGAGCAAATGCGCGAGTCGCGCGACTTCCCGACCAGCCCGACCGGGTCGTCCCCGTCTTTGCAGAAGCCGCAGTCCAAGCGCGCAAAGACGCCGCGCCGGAGCGACGGGGCGGAGGCGGAGGTCGAGACGCCCTCGACGGCGGGGAGCGGTCCGCGTACGAGGAGCCGTGCGAGGAGGGAAAGCGCGGGCACGCCTGTGAGCAAGAGCGCGAGGAGGGGTTGAAGAGGGGAAGGAATGGAATCTTTGAGGAGGGACTGGACTGGACTGGACTGGACTGGACTCTGGCTTCGCATTCATCTCGCGCACGCTCATTGTTCCAATCACTTTGGCCTCTTGTCGCTTGGGCGACATTTTGTCGTGTAGAGCGTTTGAGTCGCGCACACTCGGTTAACGCCGTATCCGCATTCTGACACTGTCAAAAAACGTACTGTAACTGTCACAACACCCACACATTCACACATGCATCGCGCACGCATCTTTGGCTCTTCCATTCGTTCTCGTAGATTCGGCATTTCAGGTCCTGACTCATTCAGATAGCATTACTATGTATATAAAGGTCGTCCGTGCGTGCGGGGAGGAGCCGACGACTCGAGCCGGGGCCTGTGAGCCGCGTGCACACAGCCTTCGACTCCGGCGTGGCTCGCATCGCCTCATATGAAACGCCTGCCGGACGCATGCACACCTCCTCTCTGCACCATCATCTTGCCCTCACTGGCCTGGTATAAACGCAAGCGAACTCCTACCTCCCTGATCAACCGTGCGGCTCAATCCTGACATAACCTGCTTCCGTTCGACTGACGCCGAAACCGACCGTTGTCCGGTTACAGACCGACTATCTACTGACGATGGCGAACCCTCTTGCTGGCTGTGTGGTGGTATTCAGTGGGACGTTTGGGAAGGGGCAGACTCATGGTGAGCTCGTGGTTTCTGCTGTCCCCAGGGGTCGCTCGTCTGGGCTGTCGATGTGGAACTCATATATACCCCCCTCCCCCAGGCGTACTCGGCAAAATCGTGACCTCCCTCGGCGGGACCTCCGCCGGTACCATCGACGACACAGTTACCCACCTCGTCGTCACCGATACCGACTTCAACAAGCCGTCCGCCAAGGTCGCGAAGGCTCGCGAGGTCTCGCCCGCCCCGCACCTCGTCAGCCTCGACTGGCTTCTGACTTCCAAGGAGGAGGGAAAGAAGGCGGACGAGGCCTCGTACGCCCTCGGCAAGGGCGCCGACGCCAACGATGCCGTTGACGCTCAGGGGAAGGCTCCTGCTGCTAGGAGCAAGCGCGCTCTGGACGAGGAGGAGGACGAGGAGGGGGCGAAGGACGCCGCGCCGTCGCCGGCGAAGAAGCGCAGGACCACCGTCGCCGCCAAAGGCAAGGGCAAGGGCAAGGCCGCGCCTGCTGCGAAGCCGTCCCCGCCGCCGCCGCCGGCATCCAAGATGACCAACGTCCTCGTCAAGGGCCCAGGTGCTCCGGTTAATGCTCTCTCTGGGATGGCTGGTGCGCTGTTGCTCCCTCTGGGCGTCTCCTGAGCGCGTTACTGATGGTTCTTCGTTTTGGGATCCGCACAGCTACTCACCACGTCCTTGTCGAGTCTGGCGAGACTTGTGAGGCTACTCTCAATCAGACCAGTACGGCTTCCTCTTCCCCCTCTGTATAGACTGCACCGCTGACAGCTTGGTATGGCTTAGACATCGGAGCCAAGTGCATTCGAGTTTTGTCGCTTCCTTGAGCCAGTTTCACTGATCACACATCCTTCCGCGCAGCTCCAACAAGTTGTGAGTAGTGACCTGCCGAATAGCCTGGATGCCTTGAAGTGCTTAACCCCCTTGCTAGCTATATCATGCAGCTGCTCCAGCCGTGCGTGGTGTTTAAGCTGCATCGTCTACTATCCGACTCATCTTGACGGTTTACAGTGACGCTGGCGGTCCTGCAACGCTCTTCGTACGCGACCTTCGCATAACGCAGTCTGTTGACTTGAGCTGACCTAGAATCCCCTCTGAAAGACTCGCTGGGGCCGCGTGGGAGAGAACGGGCAGCAGCAGAAGAAGGGTGCGCATCAGACCCATTGCCCAGGACGCAGCCCTGTTTGAACCCTTGATCTGCTGGCCCATTCCAGCCGCCGACCGCGGTCAATGTGCGTTTACCCTTTCGCAAGAGGCAACCACACACGCTCATGCGCATTCACTATGCTACAGGAGTTCAAGAAGCAGTTCAAGTCCAAGGCCGGCGTTCCTTGGGAACAGCGCATCGGCATGACTGCGAAGAAGGGTGCGCTCCTCAGCTTCCCTTATCTGCCGTGGCTTTCTCTGACCGTCTGAGTTCCGTCAAGGCAAGTACATGTTCATCGAGCGCAACTACGAGGCGGACGACGGGGACGATGCGGAGGATGCCGGCGAAGGCCCGTCCGGCTTGGCCAGCCCATCGAAGTCTCCTTCCAAGAGGGCTCCGGACGTGCCTAGCAAGCTACCTCCCCCTGTTCAAGTATGCGCCGCGATCCGATCCACTGTTTGAAGAGGCTTGACCCCATCGGCTTTTCCCGCAGAACTTGGCCAAGTTGATCTTCAACAGCAGCTTCCAGGCCGCTTTCCTTGCTTCTCTATCCTACGACGCGAACAAGTGCGTCCTACCTCTTTTTAAATGATCAGCTACTCGTGTACTTACACCATGTTCCTGGCGGAAAGGCTCCCTCTCGGCAACCTGGCGAAGAGCACGATGCTGAGGGTGCTCTGGTTTGTTTCTGCGTCGCTTGCGAGGTCTCTGACGTTTGTGTCTCTCTCCAGGGGTTCGAAGTCGTCAAAGAACTGGCGGACGTGATCGACTCGCCCAACAGTCAAGCGGTTGCGAACCTCGGCGGCTTTGCCGAGGCGACAACGCGCCTGACCGAGCGCTACCTCAGCGTCATCCCTCACGACTTGTAAGCCCTCTTCCAGTTTCTCACAGCTCAAATGCCCACATTTCTAACGGTTCCTCGCTCACAGCGGTCGCCGTCGTGTTCGTTCCCTCCCTCTCATCTCCGCGCTTTTCATTCCTGTTGACCTTCATCATTAGCCTGAACCTATCAACACCAAAGCACTCCTCGAGCGCCAGCTCGAGCTCGTCGACGCGCTGTCCGACCTCAAAGTCGCCGCGACCATCCTCGAGAACACGCAGCCGCGCGCGGCGGATGGCGAACCGATCAACCCCTCGACTCGTCGTTCGCAGGCCTCGAACTCAAGTCGATCGACCCGCTCGATCGGAAGTCCAAGGAGTTCAAGGCTCTCGAGGAGTATACGCTGAACACGAGGGGCAGCACGCATGGCTGGACGTCCAACGTTAGGGTGGAAGACATCTTCAAGGTCGTTCGGTAAGTTGCTTCCAACGAGGCGCCGCTGCACCGAGCAAGGGAGCGCTAACCTTGAGCCGATGATGCGCGTGAAGGCCGGGAGAGGAGGAGCGTTACGTCCAGGAAGGGTTCGACAAGATCGCGAATGGCAAACGTGCTCTGCTCTGGCACGGCTCGTGCGTGTGATCCCATTCTGTACCTTGGGCAGCGCTGACTGACCTGAAATTCCGTCGACACAGGCGCGTTACCAACTATGCGGGCGAGTTTTGGTGTACATTTTCAATGTCAGTCATTTCTGACACGCCTTCCATGCCTGACAGGTATCCTGCGTCAAGGTAAGGCGAGCCTAATGTATTGATCTGAATCTTTGCTCACACTTCCCACCTTTGCCGCCTCGCAGGTCTGCGCATCGCCCCGCCCGAAGCTCCCGTTTCTGGCTGTAAGTCCCTGCCTCTCTCCTCTACCCTTCCTTCTACCTCGAACCGTAGTCCTAACAACCGCTTTGGTTTGTTCAGACATGTTCGGCAAGGGCGCCTACTTTGCCAACGTCTTCTCGAAGAGCGCGGGGTACACGTACCACCATCTGTCGGACAACACCGGCCTTCTCCTCCTGTGTGAGGTCCAGCTCGGCGAATCGCTCTTTGAGCTGACCAACGGTGAGCGCCTTGAGGCCTGCTTCGCTCGCTCGGGGACCCTGCTGACCCTGCTGTTACGACCGCGCAGCCGACTACAACGCCAAGGAGAACTGCTACGTGCGTCAATCTTTTCCGTACTTGACTGAGCTGGGGGCTAACCCTTGGTGACCGAGCAGGCTGCCGGGAAGCTCGTCACCAAGGGCATCGGACGCACCCAGCCCGCAGGCTGGCAAGACGCCGGGGAGGCCACGGGCAACGAGGAGCTGCGTGGCGTGCAGATGCCGGCGGGAGGACTGCAGGACGTAAGCTTTCTTCCGTTCAATGCTGTTCTCGTTTCTCTTTCCGATCTGGGCTGATCGCCAAGCGCGTTATGTTGAAATAGAACACCACACCCGGCGCATATCTCCAGTATGACGAGCTCATCGGTGCGGATCTGTTTCGTTGCATGCTTTCTCGCAAATCTGATTGTGATTCTATCGGACAAACGCACAGCCTACAACGCAAGTTCCCTTTCCTGTGCTCGACCATGTTTCAGACGAGGAAACTGACATTGTCATCGTGTCGACAGGTCTCGCAAATCAAAGTGAGCTCCTCCGCTGCTGTCACACCAATGTAAGTTTCGCTGATCACGCTTGAGCTTCAACAGATCCGCTACCTCCTCCGTGTCCGTTTTCGCTGAGCACGCGACGAAGGACTCGCTTTGCATGTGCCCGGGGACCCCCTAGATACCCTCGTACTGTATTATTTTACAAGAACGTTTTGCCTAATCATCGCATACGTTTTTTTGGTCAAGACCACTTTTTCCTTCTCTATTAGTTCCTGTCTGACCAGGGTCATGGTTCACGTGGGGCCTTGATGGACGCATCGCGTGTGGCACTCCCGGACCATCCTCAAGAAAGGCAAGCCTGGGCTGCTGTACAAGTGAGATCTTTCAGAACTTTATTATCTCAACGAATTATTTTCATAATCCGTCTCACAGTAAGGTAAAACGCTGCACGCCGACCTTCGAAGTTTCAACGTGGCAGGTTTCTCGCATTGAAGGTCGATTACTGCTTCGGGCCGCAGGTTTACAAACTAGCTATGCAATGATCATGCAAAGCCTTTGTAGACTGTAAGAGAAGAGATGCTATGGCTGACATCTCTTCAGAACCAGTGCGGGCGAAACTGACAGGTCGTCCGGGCTGCTGGCGTCGGGGCAACAAAGTGCTAAGTACGAAACCCGTCGCCCAAGATCGGCATTGGCTCCCACTACCTCCCAGGTCTATTTCGCTTTGAAAAATTCACTGTAGTAAATTATCTGCAGTCGAGAACCTTTCCAATGGCAGTAACGAGCTTCCGTTCGAGACCCGCGACACGCTCGCAGTCACGCTCACCCCTTATACACATCTCTCACGCAAATCACCTGCGGCCTTGTCCTTCTTCACACGCCTCAAAGAGAAGCCAATATACTATGTGTCGGTCCCCGACGCCGCCCTTCAGCTCTCCGCCACCCAATCTGTCGCCATCCTCTTGACCGCCAGCAGCACCTCAGCCCAAGCGTCCTCCGAGGTCGCCGCCATCGGCAGCGGGCCAGACGTGACGTACGATGTGGTATTGTCGCACCCGCATGCGATAGGTGAGTATCTGCGTGGAGGGAAGTGGCAGCGCGCCGCAGCGGATGCGGGGAAGTCGCGGGTCGGGAGTGCGGCGGTGGTGGAAGAGGAGAAGACGCGGATCGGGAAGGCGGTGGTGGTGGATGAGTGTCTGCGTGCGGGGACTGCTCGGCCGGCTCAGCTTTCGGTTCGGACTGAGGAAGTTTCGAGGGGGCAGGTGGCGACAGAGGTGGTGGGGGAGGTTCAGAGGGTTGAGAGAGGATGCGAGGGAGTTCAGCGGACGCGGTCAAGGTCGAGGACTTGAATTTGATCTTGAGGTGACGCGAGGGGATGCTGTCCGGCACCCTGGAAATAATGATCGTGCGCATCTAGGCTATTAGACGAGGCGCTCGAGGTTTCGAGTGGTCCATGTCGAAGGTTGTCAGTGTGCAAGAATGGCGAGCACGACGGGAGACGATGGCGGTCAAAGCCAAGAGGATGAGCAGAGCGCGCGGCGGCATCTTTCCTCCGCCCGCCACCAGCTCTTGATCTCCCCCGCCATCTCACGAGCTGTTGCCTGCTCTCCGCTGACATGTCTGTGTCGCTCATACACTGGACGCATACGATCACTGCTTCGTCGACCTTGAATCGCTCCAGGGATACGGCCAAATGTGCGTTGGACGCGTCTCTCGAGCGCTGGCCCATCGACCCATCGCTTCCTCTGCATGCCGGTTCGAAGCTGAAGCTTCCTTATTATTAATTGGTCTTCAGCCTGAATATAACCTGCCAAGAGGCGTCTGCGCCCGCTGTGTCTTCGTCACATTCCCTCGGATGCTCGCCGCGTACGACACGCTCTGCGCATGGTCATCACTATTCGGCGGCTCGCCTCCCTTTACCGCTACGTGGGCAACTCCGGCAAACACGTTTGCGCAAACGAATGCGGATAAGGAGGCGTACGCCGTCGCGCGGAATTACCTCCTCGCGCAGCATCCGAGCGTCGACTGGCGCTCCGCTCCGCCAGACCTCGAAGTACCATTACCGCCGGCCCCTTCTTCCTCGGCAAAGAGGAAGGCCCCGCATCTGACAGAAAAGATTCTCTTCCATCGCAACAGCAGCAGTGTCAGGGCTATCGATCAATCATTACTCACCCATCCATCGCTATTCCCTAGCTGCTACCAACGTTTTCCCCTCGCCATCCACATCCACCCTTTCATCCACATCCGCATCCACCCTTTCATCCAATTCCGCACAAGCTCCTTCACCCAATTTCGCATCCACGACCGCTTCGGCCGCCTCCCATCCGCAGGAGCCTAAGGAAAAGAAGACGCGAGACGGGTTGAACCAGAGTAAGCAGCCCGCTCGACGCCGTCTGGCCCTTCAAAGCCGCCTCTCGCTGTCGCGCACCACCCCCCGAGGGGCCCGACAGCTTCGCGACCGCCCCTTCCTTTTATTCGGCCACCTACTGCGCCGTCCGCTGGCGTTATGCCGCCCAACCAACGTGGCCGCTCCCTCCGAGTCTCTCAGCGCGTCCGGTGAATCCAAATCCGCCAGCGTCTACTTCCGACACGGCGACGTGGCACCCGCCCGAGCACGTCCGCACATGGTGGAACATGCTCGTCGTGCCGCTCCCTAAAACCGTCGAATGGCCGCTCGAGGAGATCGTCGATCACTTCGTCAGCTAGGCAACATGTGAGCGTCTCCTCTACCTCTTCTTAACCTCGTCTCTATATCTCCGCAACCACACTCCAAGAAGCACAAGATCCGGCGTGCATAAATCCATTACTCTACGCCACTTGAGGGGCTCCCGGACCTTCGTGCGGTTTCACGATTCGCGTTTCCTTGCGATACCCGCCGCCTGCGACCTAACGGCACCCCGCTGGTAGCCTTCTTCGCCAATCCATCCACGATCGGGCCGTGCGCCGCCTCCGACACAGCCAAGGACGCGCGCCCCGCGGCCGACAAAGCCAGAGCGCGGCTCCTGTCCGAGCACCCAGGACCACCCCATCTCGAACGCGTGTCTCCTCGCGCTGGGCTGGATGGATTCGTGCCCTGGGCGCCAGCATGGGGGCAATCGGGAGGGGCGGCGGAGCTTGTGGAGGAGGCGAAGCGGGGGAGGGGAGAGACAAGGAGAGAGCGGCGCGCCAGAAGGTGAAGAGGGAGGCGTGGGCTTTGAGGATGAAGGTGGACGTGGAGAGGAGCGTGAGGATCGAGCGCCAGTCGGGCGGGGATGAGGGCTGGGTGGACGTGCTGCTGGGAGCAAAGAACATCACCGAGGGCGCAGGCGGGAGGAGGGCCATGAGGGTGGGGATGAGGTTGATATGGAGATTGAAGATTGAGGCGCTGCCAGGGAGGATGCATTGCCTTGCTGTACGCAACGCGGGCCGGCGTTCGTCCAGCATGGCTATACGCGAGGGCATTATCATCTCACGTTTAATTTTCAGGGACGGTTCATGCCAGAATAGCAGTATAGCTCGCAGCGACCCGAACGACTCCCGCCCGGAGCCGGGAGTTTGTGAATGCCTGCAACAGCTTTCGGGCACGTGTAGCGGAAGGATCTGTGTCTGCCGCTATTGAGCCAAGTTGATCCCTGCTTGTTGGTAAATCACAGGTATACAGTCGAAGCCCTGTACTTTGTACGTCGCAACGGACTGCTGCTCACTGCAGCACCGGCTCGGTTCTGGGGAACTCGCACTTGGCTAGTTGCCCATTTCCAAGCGTGATAGACTAAGAGGGTGCTGAGGAAAGAAAGAAACATTTGGGGCACTTGTCCCGACAGTTTACTGAAAGCCATGGACGCAGGCTGTCGGTCGCAAACGCGTATGCTAGGGAGGTCGTTCCTCTCGTGCATGCGCATCTCAAATGCCTACATGATACTTGTACCGCCTCTGGATTTAAGGCACAACATCTTCCCTGATTTGTATCAGGTGAATTCTGCGATGGAAAGCGGACTCCGACATTCCCGCAGCGTAGCGATCGTCCGAGTCGGTGGGGATGCGGCAGTCAACCCCCTGAGTGACACATCGCTCTTCAGTTTCTTGTTCCTTCTCTACATACTGTAAAAACACATATGTAATACCACCTCAGACAGCCAGAAACCATAATGCATTCGGTCTTCGCCTGAATATCCCACTCCACACCCTTTCGGGAGAAGCAGGCACATACCGCACACGGAGCGTGCACGCATACCTGCGGCAGAGCTGCCGAGGATTTGCACTGGATTTGCACTGGGGAAGGGAGTGGCTATATTGGGAGGCATGGCGGGGCATGGTGAGTTGATGGAGGCGTTGGGATGCGGAGCTGCGGAGGGCGGGGGTGGGGAAAGGAGGAGGGAGAGGAAGGTGGAAGACGTAAAGGAGTGCAGTGAGGGTTAAAATATTTCAACTGAAACATAAGTCCTATTTTTTCAAAGAGCTCCTGCCTGCCGCTACTAGGTAGTCATGCCTGCTAGCAGTTCTGACCAGCGAATGTCGCATGCGACGCGATAAAGGCCTCGAGTCTGTCGCGTTCGACCGGTCTGTGCTCGCTTCTCTGCCGAGCCTTTAACCCAATGAATCCTCAATAAAATTCACTCAATCTGTGTCCGATTGGCTGCGCGAGCGACATCTCGAGGACCAAGCCTGGTGAAAAAGGAAAAAGCGAGAAACTGCCCCAACCGTTTCGCCCCGCGCGCTTGAAACTCGCGACGGCTGTCGCCCGCTCCCTGCCCGCTTTGAGTGCTCCCGCGCTTCCCGCCCGTCTTCGCGTTCGAGCACACGACCGGCAGCGGGGTCGGCCACCACCCCCGATCCTCCCATCTTCCTTTGCTTTCCTCATCCTCGTCCGCTCCGGCAGCGACTGACGCCGACGAGCACACACGCGACCGCGACCCAGTGTGACTGCCCGGTCGATTCAATCGACCGACCCGTTCCGCCGCCGTCTGTTGTTGTCGATTGTCGATCATCTAATTGCTGGGCCGTGTCCCGCTCCCGTCGGCTCCCCCTTCATTTACGCTCTCATCGTCATCATTCTTACTCTCAATCTTTCACTTGACAACCACCATCACCGCGACGCGTCAATTGCCAAGCTCAGAAGGGCACACACAGGCGAGGCTAGGAGGATATGGTCGTTCTCGATCCGAAGCATTCTGGTCCGTCCGGGTTCTTCTCCACGTCACACACTCCGCGCTCTCGTCATCCTTGTGCGCCCTGGGCTGACGGTGCTGCTTGTTGTGGATATAGTATCAGGTCAGCTTGCTTTCGTGCGCGTCGGGAGCCGGAAAGAGAGGCGGGCTGACGGGACGGTGTTGGAATGTGGTGGATTCTTGGGCGTGGTCGTTGGATGGACTGTACAGGTGAGTGAGCGTTCTTTGTGAGGTGCATGTGTTGAGAGCGAGCGCGTGGCTGATCAGGCGGGCGCGTCCACAGGTACATCCCCCCACGCGCCTTCCCCCTCTTCCCTCCTC
>JTLS01000866.1:0-12894 GCA_000826855.1 Basidioascus undulatus | reverse complement strand
TTCTTTGTTCAAGTGTACTGTTGTGCTCCCTTGCTTGCTCGTTTGTTTCGTCGTTCGTTTCGTTCGCTCGTTTTTGCATTGATACCCCCTGCTACGAAAATATGGGCTGCTGAGTGTCGCGTTGGATGGCAGTGTCGACCAGGTGTCGCGGCCAGGCGCTGCCCTAAAGTTGGCGGGCTGACTCGGTGTGGGGAACTCAAGAGGACGGATGTGGACGGCGTTTTGATGGGTTTCTGGGCCGCCGACGTCCCCGAGGCCATGAGCTCCGGCAGTGGGCGACCTGAGAATGAGCCACACAACCTGCTTGTTTCCCCGAAAAAAAATCGCCCTTATACAAATTCTGTGGGCCTTGAACGCTGAGTCCCAAGGAGCGCTTATAACTATCCGCAGGTGGCAGGCGGCAGCCCGCAGGCTCGTAGCCGTTGCAGTGTCATTTCACAGGCCAGCGTTCGTCATTGTAGGGCCAAAACCAAGACACTTCTGATCAAGAGTGAAGCTCGATTTTGCGAGCACGTTTGCCAACGCATCACAGGATGACGAGCCAGAGCCGCATGCATGCAAGTCTCAATCCAGGGAGCTCACATCCCCACCCCACGCTCAACCACAACCACAACTAGCAAGCAACAACATTACGTACCAGCATCCAGCGTTCGTCACGACGCCCCTTCTCTTCAACCCGTCCTCCTCTCCTCTCCCCCTCTATACCCTGTACCCTCCCCCCTGTCCCGCACCGTACGCAGCGACCGGCGGCGTCTGCGGCATCTCGCCATACGTGTAGTCCGGCGCGTGGCGCTGGGGGGGGTAAGACGCGGGTAGAGGGTACCCCGCTTCCTCGTCCTTCCTTTGCGGTGCTGGCGGGGCGGCGGGTGAGATGGCTACCGTGGCAAGGCCGCCCCCGACCCAGTCGCGCCAGACGTCGCTGTCGGGCGAGTTAAGTATGAGGCCTTTGTAGAGCGCCAGCTGCAAGGTGAGGAAAGGGGAGGGAGGTTTTCAGTCCCAGAAGGGGTAGAAAGAAGGAGGAAAGATGGGAAGGCGGAAGAAGGGATGGATGGGGAGGAAGGGATTGGGGAAAGGGGAAAGGACGCACGCAGGTGAGCGAGAAGAGCACGAGCCAGAGGAGGCAGATGACGGTCGTGAATACTGCGTGGACGGTCCAGAGGAACTGCGAGTTGAGGATGTCGCCGAGGGCCTTGAAACCTGCGGTGCGTTGCGTTGTGTTGCAATGCAGCGGGGGCGTCAGCATCGATCCACGGCCGCGGCGAAGAAGAACTTGCCGTTCGTCATTCCCACTGTGGCCGGTGGAATATCGAGAAATTTTCAGTAAACTACTGGAAGACGATGTGGGCATCGTACGAACCGATTGGGAACGTGAGCGCCCACATGCCGAGGATCTCTTTGAGGTGCCTGTGCACCTTGAAGTACCAAGGGAAAACTGCGAGCGTTCCCCCATGCATCAGCGCTTCCTCCCAACACCTTCCACTCCTCCGTAAAGAAGGACGCACACCCGATGACGAAGAACAGCGACGCCAGCCCAAGCAGCATGATTGCCCCCAGGATGCACACGCTGAACCAGACTTCGCCGGCGCTCTGCGCGATGAGCCCGTGGATGGGGAGGATCTCGCGCGCCCGCGCGCCGAGATTGATCAGCGCTAGGGCGGTGAAGCCCGGGGGACCGCTGTGAGATGGGTGACGGTCAGCCGCTGCGGGACGGTGGGAAAGGGGGGAATGAAGACGTACCAGGCGACGAACGCTGGTGGAAGACGCAGAGACCGTCAGCGCCAGCCGGGGAGGCTGCGGTGGAGGACACAGGCGAGCGCTCACCTCCGTTCGCTTGGTGCCCATGTAGGAAGCCGGTTGTCATGATGCGCAGGAGGTAAATGCCCAGATACAGGAAGGTAATCTGCCCAGTGAGCGTCTTCAGTTTCGCAAGGCTGTGAAACGCTCGTTTACACTTACCAGCGTGCCAAGGCCTGTGAAAATGAAATAGTCAGAACTTTTCGTATGATCTTCCCAGAGAAGAATGACCCGCCTTGGAAATACAGCGACACAAACAGGACCGTGACAGCCTTCGTGTCCTGGGGCGGGAGCACGCGGAGGACGTTGAAGCCCACGACGCCGGTGAGCCTGTTGGAGAAGTGTCAAGCGCTTTCGTTGGACCGGAACGCCTGAGCTGATCTCAAACCCACATGAGCGGGAAGACGATGAACATCGACGCGGGCGTGAAGTGCGCAAGGTCGTGCGGGCCGTTGAACCTGCCATACCCCGGCGGCTGTCAGCTCGAGAAAGGAGGAAGACGCTGAAAAGAGGGAGGCGCACCAGATCATGATCATTGGAACGCAGACCAGAATGGCGAAAGCGATGTACACCCTTCGAGAGAGGGTTTTGTGTAAGTACGAGCGGGCCACGCAGTGTGTTTCCGGAAACGCACCAGAACAGGTCGAAGATGAATTCAGGGTGGATGATTTTGCCGAGCAGGACGCCGTAACTAACGGTACTGTGTTCAGGGCCTTCATTTTCAGGAGGGGTTTAAAGATAAACTTCAGAGTCATGAGATACTTACCCGATAATGATCGTAGCGAACGAGAGGACGACGAGCCCTGCTGTGCAGAATCGTCGCGCTCGAACCGCTCAGTCTGCTGGTGTCGGACCAGTGAAAAATACCACGAACCAACGAACATTCCCTTAACAGGGTCCATCACCAGACGTTTACTTTGGGTAGGATAGACTGCAGAGGAAAGTCAGAACATGATGGGCGGAAGGGAGCTGAAGTAGCGGGACACACGGATGAGCTGGAGCAGCAGCAGGCAAGTGTTGATGAGGAACAGGACGAGGTTCAGAAAGAAGAACATGAGCTCTGTCAATAGGATTTCCGTAAGCAATGCGTGTGGCGGGTTCGAAATCGGCTACAAGAGCTACCGATAGTAGTGACGGGGTCGGGGTGGTTCTTCAGCGAGCTAAGTGTAACGTAGACGGCGGAAGTGCCCATGCTGATGGGGAACGACTGCCAGTTCCAGCCTACCCCGCGTTCACACCCGCACAGTCAGCGACGGTGCGCGAACGCGAGAGCTTACGCCGCAAAGACAGACTGACCATGAATCCTCTTGCTGAGCAGAGACACCTTAGGAACCTGGGCGCCGACGAAGGCGGACATACGCCGGGGAAGGTATTGAGGACCCATGATGTGCGACTGCGAGCGGAATATTTCGATCGAGTGATAAGTAGGAAGGGGCCGGAGAGCCTGGATTTAAGGCTTGCAGACCAGCTGCGTTCGTGAGGTCGTTAAGATCGTAGCAAGGAAAGCCTCAGAGAATCAGGCCGATGAAGCAGCCCATTCGCTTGTGGTTCGAGGAAGGCTGCGAGGAGGGAGGGCTGCGAGGAGGGCTGCGAGGAGGAAGGTATCGTGAAATGTGGAGACCGTGCTGTGCAGCTGGAAACTTCGTCTCGTTGAGAAAGGTCGCTCTGTCCAATATCGGCCCATATTTCTTGGCACCCCACAACGTCCGGTGACTCTGAAAGGCGTGCTAAATGTGGATCAGCTAGACTGTGGTGCACGGACTGCCAGCGCAGCTGCAGTAACACAGACACAGCCAGTTGCCTTGACGACCGCGGGCGACGGACCGAGGAAGGTGCAAGTCCGGCCAACGTGGACGCTCTTCCTTATCTCGCAGTTCTTTCGCACGGAGGTGTGGAAACCGGAAAGGCAAAGACGAAGCAGCTATGCTCACTGGGACTGCGACAGAAAGTCTGGGCCGTAGCCGGAAAGATGCATGCAACATCACTGTGCGGCAGCGCTCTGCCTTGCCTGCAGACTGCAGGCTTAAATGAACGAGGCATACCTAAACTGGAAGTATCTTAGAAAATCTCAGGGAGGATGAATTTGGTTAGCATCGACCGCTAGTAGCCTCGACTTGTTGCACGTTCAGTCTGCTCGAGCCTCGAGCGCTGCCACAGAGCCTAACAAGCTGCTTCGTCCCAGGGGAAGTCGGCCGTGGATGGTTCACAGACCCCAAGGACAGATGGAACCAGGTTTCTTGTAAGCTCCTATATTTATAGACATAGATTCGTTATCAGAGACACGCAGGTGGTTCATGAGCGGCACTAGCCGCACGGACTGGTCCGCGCGGTCCTCCTGACTTTCGACGACAGATCTGGGCTTTCTGCCTCTGATATCCAAGCTAGTATGTACAGCTCAAGGCTTGGTTCTGCGGCAATTCCTGGAGATATTACTTAGACACCGGAGGCAACAGTCCCCAGGCTGTCTTCACAGCTTCTCGCCGGTAGGCCTGCAGATGCCTGAGTGGATGCGACCCATCCCAGTGACCATGACCGAGCAGAGCCCATCGTTCACCAGTCAGTGATAGAAGCTGCTGTCTGACCCGAACGACTCTCGTTAAACAGAGATAAAAGAGTCATGCCTTGAAGGTCGCCGCTGGCCCTATGAGAAGTTGGGCTGCACTGATGCAGTACTCACGTATCCGTCACGTTTATCCAAAGTACTGTCCAACAAAGCCCTAAACAATGTCCATGCTTGGTCAGGAAGATAGATACCAAAGCCCATGACCGTGCAGAGGGCCGAGGAAGCTGGGAGATCGAGAGCTCCCGCATCGCCGCCGCGTCTTTTCCCTCCCACCGCCATCTAGATAACGACTGACCCTTGCCCCGACACTCTCTCCGCTCAAAGAAACTTCGCACTTTGACACGCACAACGGTCTTCTCATCGCCTCCGCTCACAGCCAGTCGCCCCCTGCGGCCCCGCGTTCGTCTTTCGACGACGGCGTCCCGAACAAGCTACTCCAGGAGATTGACTCCTTCTGTAGTCGCGAGGCGCTCAAAGCTCTCCCATCCTCCATCTTTCGGGCTCCGCGCTTCCCTGCAGCTGAAAGTCTTCCGACACGGCGTTCGCACGTATCCCTCCTCGTGTGGGAGTTCGCGGTGGTTGACAGCAAACACGGCCCTAGCAAGCGTCGTTCGGTATGTCTTTCGCCCTGGATCATCCATTACAGATGCTTCAATTGCGACCTCTCGACATCCGACATCTGGGGCTATGGCTTCGGCGAGACGAACGAGGACGATTGGCCCTTCATAAACCCACTTACCGCCCTGTGTGACTTGATTTTGAAGCTCCCTCACCTTCAGCACGTATCTCTCAGCTTCCCAATAAACTTCGCCCTCGATGCTTAGGAGCTGTCTACGCTTGGCACCACCCTCGCTGGGTTGCCTCGCTCGTTCATGGGCATCACAGGATTGACGACCCTTTCTCATCGACTTCCTTTGATTTTCGATCTAGGGAACCCTGCAGCACGCAGCGAGGAGCGCCGTGCAGCTACTAGCCCACGACCTCGTGGAGCGTAACGCGTCGACTCTGACGAGGTTGGACCTCAGCGTGCACTTGCTTTGCGGAGATCGCAGTCCCCCGTATTATATGATCCTGGACCAGACGCTTCGCAGCCTGGCGAATCTGACCGTGTCCAGTGATTCTCTATCTCTATCGGGGTCCCTGTCCCCCGAAGAGGCTGCCACCCACTCTGCATCCTTCCTATCCCTGCGCTCGCTCACTTTGCAGGAGTGCCAGCTTGGAGGCGAGCTGTTGCCTCACTCAGCAATCTGGAGCGCCTATAGTTTGAGTTCAGCAGATTCTCGATCGTCGCGGACATACTGACAGGCGTTCCTTGTCCGTCACTGCTCCGCGACTTGACTTTTACTTCGAGATCAACGACTTCGAGACGATCATGCGCTGCTGCCCGAACCTCAGGAACGGTTCTTTAAACTGCATTGAGACCCGTCCCGTTTGGACTGTGAGCGCCTTTTTCTGCTGAGCATAGCTCTGGACACTCTCGCAACTGATGTGTCAACACTTTGTCGCTGCAAGGCATCCTTCGTGGACGCGTGTGCCCTGGCGATGCAGCTCGAGAGTCTCGACCCAAATCTGCAGCATCCGGGAGATCTCCCAAAAATCTTCGATCCTGATATGTTCGATACTCAAGGTCAATCGGTTGATCTTGAGGACCTGCGCGCGGAGCACGGCAAGGCGCTGCGCATTCACGCCGTGGAGGAGCTGGCAGCGCGCCTTCCTCTGCTCAGCCGTGTCACCCGGAATTTTTTGCCTCCCAAATAGTCCAATGTTTACTCCTCATTCTTCCTGGAGGTGAAGAATGGCGCTGATGTGAAGTGCGCATGCGAATATTGACACCGATGGCTGTCGTTCCGATGATGCATCTACATCTGTCGTCTGTACCACTGCCAACCGCTCAATCACGGAGGGCCATACAAGGTCAAGATTGGAGGGCATGCTACCTTTGAACGAACTCAATGAAAGATTGGCGAGGTGCGAGGGCATGAGCTCCGAGCACTGGACTTACTTGTTTTGAAGTCGCGAACCGCACTGACAGGTTTGAGACTTTATATTTTCACTGAAATAACTCGTTCTTTTTTGAAATCGGTACGGTTAGCTGTGCAGGGCCATGACATGAAGACCCGTAGGACGACGTCTGGACGGGCGAGACGTCCAACTCGGCTGCTTGGGGCGGTCCTCTCGGAGGAGGAATTAATCAAGCCAAATACAGATTACTTTACTGACTTAAGACTTATTTCTTGTTTCTGCGTTGTTCGTGATGCCCCACAAGGTGGCTGGTGCATTCGCACCACAGAGTCGCGGTGTCTGGATGCAACTGCCCCGAAGACAACCATCCTCAGCGTAGAAGAAAACGAGGACATGAATTCACGAAACCTTCTGTACAGTACGAGCCGGTAAATAGCCCAGATCTAGGAGGGCCCCTCCTGCGGACCGGAGGTGATCGCGGAGGAATAGCTTCTCCCCATCCCCATCGGCATCAACGACCAGGTCGGCCACATCTCCGAAGCGCGAATCGACTTTTCCCGAATAGGGTGCGATGGAAGAATCAAGGCTATTTGTGAGGATGGAGAACAAGTTGTGCGAAACGGCACCGCGAAGGCGTGTGCACGTGGCGCCGAGATGGGTGGGAGAGCGTCCGTCGAGGCGGTGAAGGATGGGCAACAGGGCGTCGAGGGGAGGGACGTGAGGCTCATGTGTCGGGTTGCTTTCAATTCGGGCGTGTTCGCAGGTGGTGGAGCGGGCAGAAGGATGGAGTGACGTTGGAGCTGCGTAGAGCTTGAAAGGAAGAGGGTTAGAGAGCGGTCTATACGTACATACGTCCGTGTTGTGCAACTCGCGATAAAGTGAGAATTCCATGGCGAGACTACCACACAGCAGTTGGCTCGCAGTCTAGACCCCTATGCGATGCAACCCCAAGGAGACCCATGACTCCCTTACAGGACTCGCAGTCGATCCCGAGCATCAGCACCTATTGGCTTGACAAAACAACACTACCAGCATTCAGGCCCATCCATGCCTTCTCAACAGCCCAGCCGCTCTGTAGCACACCAGCACGCGAGTCCTCTCATGCAGACATGGCGCGTGAAGAAAAGCAGCATACAATCGGGAAGGCCGGCCCCGCGGAGCCCATGGGGAGATCGATCGCACACAACCACAGCAAGCGCAGTACCCCGTCGTCGTACGTCCACCCGCCCACAGTTTACGCCCAGGTCGAGGGGCGCTTGGCGGCGACCCAGCTGCGCGCCTTGACGCGGCGGTGGGGGAGCGGGAACTTGAGGTCCTTCTGCAGGAGCTGCTTGATGTACCTGTGGAGCACCGGATCGGAATTGAGTAACCGGGCGAACGCAGGGGAACAGCGGGCGAAGGGCGGTCGGAAAGGAGGGTGGGGAGCTGGAGGAAGGGAGGAGAGTAGACGCACGGACGGCGGATGTCGTCGGTCTTCTCGACCTCAGCGACGCGGAGGATGTGGACCGAGCGGAAGCGGGCACGGTGACGGGCGGCCATGTCCTGGTAGAGGGACTCGACGGCGGCCGCACGGGAGAGCTCGCGGAACTCCTTGTACATGTTGTGCGTGCCGGAGCGCGAGTCGTACCGGAGCCAGATGCCGAAGTTCTTGACCTTCAGCGGCTTCTTCTCCGAGATCTACAGCGGTTCACCACGGCGGTCAGCAGGGCGTGCCGGCGATGGGAATGCGAGAGGGCGCGGTAGGAGCAGGGAGGGTTGCGGGTGTGACAATGGGGGACGTGGGAGGGGAGCCAACACGTACGACGTTGAGCGAGACGATCTCGCCCGCGGCCTTCTTGACCTTGCGGAGCTTAGCAAGGAAGTACCAGAAGCGGGACTTCGCGACGACGTCGTTCGGCGCGAAGATACGCCTGACAAGAGCCGGGGTGGTACGAGGTCAGCGAATTTGTCCCTGGATGTTCGAAGAGTGTCGTGAGGGATATCGGATTGAGCGAGAGGGGGATGATCGAAAATAGTAGCGAGCGAGCTGACGGCTGCGATCGCCGAGAAGACCTGCACCGCCTGGTCTGCCCGCCCGCCCTGCGCGGCCAGTGTTCCCTCCGTGGCCCCGCCCGCACTCCTCCCTTTCCGCAGCCTGATTAATCCATCCCTACGCCCCGTTGCGCTCGTCCCCACACAGTGCTCAGCTGCCGTGGTGAGCCCGACTCACATGCGGTAGAGCTTGGGGGCGGGCTCCGCCTCGCTCGGCAGCTTGCGGCCAATGACCTGGTACTCGGTGAAGCGGCCCATCTGCGGATATCGAATCAACGCAGAGCGCGTCGGATGGTCGATTTAGGAGGAGAGGGGGTGAAAGAGAAGAGGACAAAGGGCGGGCGCGGGGGGCAGAGGTCGGCAGGGGGAGAGGGAAGACGCCGCGGTCAGGGCAGGCGCAGTGCAGATTTGTCGTGAGTCGCGTGAGAGAGTCAGGGGAATATGCGGATCGCAAATGTCAGCATATCGCTCCCATCGTGCGCGCTCCCAGCAGCATCACCCACGATGAACGACGTACGGTGCTTTTCTTGAGGACGGAGTACCGAGGGTAAGCTGGATTCCACTTGTCTTTTTTGCCCGGCTTGGGTGTGCGCGCGAATGGCCGATATCCAAAGAATTCGGTAAGTCCGACACCGCGGGCTTCAGGGCCGGTCGCTCGAGCGTCGTCCTTTTCCCCTCCTCCTCCCTTTCTTTCCTTCTTTTTCTTTCAATTGTGCGCTCATTTGTGTAGAGCTCCTCGCGCTTTCTCTGTCCACGCGGGGCGTTCAAGGTTGCAGGGCGCGAGAACGGCACCCGCGCCCCATCGGTCCCTGCTCGCGGGCGGTTTGATACCCGCTCAGACGGGCAGGGAGCCGCCTCTGCTCCTCTTGGGAATCGGAGGAGGTTCGGTGGGGCACGGAACATCTTTGCATCTGTAATAATACCTTTTAAATTGATTGTGTTGCCTTCATGCAAGTCTGCCTTGGGCGATGTCGCTATCGCTTAAGATCGTCCCTTCTGCCTTGAACCTACCCGCCTTCCCGTTCCTGTTCGCTCCATTCAGCCGTAGTGCTCGTGGTACTCAAGCGTTCTCGTCTCTGAGTTTAACGGTCCGCTTTCGTGCTCTCTTCGCATGTGCCGAGGCTTGGCCAGCTGTTGTCGAACGCGAGAAGGTGGGTCGCACGTACTCGCCTTGCACTGACCTGAGCTGTAGACTGCTTCATCAAACTCCTCGCCGCTCAGGACAGACCACTAATACCCGAAGATAACTGTCAGAAATATGTGCCCCTCATTGCATCTCCAAACAGTGGCTCGACCTGTCCCAAGCGGCGAAGGGTCTGATAAAGCAGTCTCCCTGAGCTGCTTGAGCAGCAGCGGCAGTGTGTGTGCGCAGGGATGGTCGGACACGGCACCTACAACTTGGCTTGCAATTTTCACTATGAATCAAGTTGATGTTGTTCCATTGGTTGGAGCAAACTGTCGCGTTGAGAGAAACTGATCTGTGACGGCCTCAGAATGTCGTTGAGGTTCAACCTGAAACTGTCCGAGCCCGGGCTCAGCCACACGATTACTCGTCCTCCAAACCTAAAAAGCCTTTTGCCCCCTCACAGGGACCCGAGAATGCGTCCTTTCAAACCTGCAAACCCATGCCACCGATGCACACGCGAGTATTCTACAATTCATTCCGGTCTTCGGGGCAATATTTGGCCCATGGATCCGCGTCGAGCTGTGACGAGGATCAGCTCACGATTGCTTCGTACTCCATATGGGTTGTTACACTATCTCCTTTCCGAAAAGTCATTTCCCATTCCCTGCCTCATTTCAGATCGCGCCTTGCCCCGCCGGACAGCGGGGGTTCATTCACGACTAACCGAGTCGTCCACAAAGCTCGCGCCACGTTGTAACCTGATACAGCTGGTGCTAATCCGCATCATGCAGTTGCACTCATCTTGCAGCTTGGAAACTCTGGAAATGCCTCAAGGTCTTATCCGCTTCTGCTCCCCGCGCGTTGCCAGGCATGCTAAAAGGGTCAGCTCTGAAAGGAGGTTCAGCTGACAATAGAATAGCTCGCTCCTCAGACGTGGTCGTCTATCGTGCTCTGACAATCTACCTCGATGTCCGTCATCAGCGCTACCGTAACTTCCATCTCTGGCGTCCTCGCTTCGGCCTCTCTCAGCCTCGATCTTAACGCCACCCTCACCAACCCTACGGCGGATGTCGTATCTGACCTCATATCCTTCATTGTAGACGGCATTCCATGCGCTGGAACGCCATCGTGTTCCTCGGGCCATTCATCCTGCGCCTGCTGGTCATGCTCGCGGTATTGGTAGGATCCGTCGCATTTGGGCGGTCCGTATTTAAATAGGACTCTACCTTAGTAATTCTATGTCCGGATTACTGGTCTGTATTTTTGCTTAAAGCCTCCAGAGCGCTTCACAGAAGCAGAAGATGGCGAAAATGCTGGACGCAACGGGAGAAACCAACGTTCCTAATCAGCGTGGTAGACGGTGCGCAGGCTCTTTAAAGCGTACTATACATCCTCTCAAAACGATGCCCTTTACACCAGAATGCTCTTTGCCGCCGTGATTCTGATTATCTTTGTCACCCTTGTGGTCGGCTCGGCGAGCTGGCTCATCACGGTTCATTCGGCGTTCGAACGGATTCTCGTGCTTGCGCTAGGGATTATTTCGTTCTCCACTTCCTGTTAGCTTTGGTTTTCTCAACCCCTTCCGACACTCCTATTCCTTGCTCCAGTTCACCGAATTTTCCAAGAAGACCACGGAAACGTCGTGAGCGAAGACATGAGGAGTGAAATATACCTCAATCGTGCCCTGGGTTGACTAAGGCTTACCCTTTCTCTTGTTCATTAACGTTTAAACCTTGGACTGACGAGCTGAAATGTGCCAGATTTTATTCCCGGCGTCGGGCATGGTCACCTACGGCTTTCTGGCCGGGATTTTTTGGCCTGTGTCTGTATTCATACTCTCTTGGTACGTTGCCTCTGGCCGTAAAAACCGAAACGCACTCTTCACCTGATATCTGTCCTTGTTTTTATGAAGGGCAACATGCGTCAGTTCTATGGGCTTCACATAAGCAGCTGCAGCATTCAGTCAGTCGTTGACGCTCTTCCCCGACACCACTCCTGGTTCCTATGTAACTCACTCCTCTGCGCTCTGGTTTCAGTCAAGGCTTCACCATCTTCGAGTGTCCTACAAGACAGGCGCCTCAGTCTTGTGCCGCTGTACTCGCCGCTGGTGACCGTCGCGGCTTATGTGCTGTCCAACTGCGGGCTCTTCGTGTCCATTGCCAGCGTCATTGGTGACAGCGACAAGGACGACATTTCCACACTTTTATCGGGGATCTTCGCTTTCACCCTAAGATCTACCGCCAATTCGCAGGGGCGATGTGAGTGGTGCCAACTTAATTACACTTTCTGCATACTTGAACCGTCGACGGATCAACTGACGAAGGTGAGCCTGCGGAGCAGAATGTCGATGGAAAGTTTTAAAAAACTGTCCTCATAAGTTATTTCCTTCAAAGTCCGAAACCTATGGTTATCTGCTGGAGTATACAACACATCCACAATGCCTGCAAGGACACCGAGGAAACCGGCAGCACATCAGCGCAAGCCGCGAAGATATGGAGATTGGCTTGATCAAGTCTTTTTCAGCCGGTTGTATAGATCCTAGAACAAGATTATTTACCCTTCGGCTGTGGCGACGATGCGTACAGAACGAGAATCTGCATTGGCAGTCAGAGTCAGGGAGTGCGCAAAGTGCGCACGCAAATTAGTCACTGGTGGACGTCTTTGGTGTATTAAGGCTCCAGTATGTCAACATACTTAAGTGTGAAATGTTTGACGTCCTCCTTGGATGTCATTTTGTCCACAAGAACCAACGCGCTCATGCGCATTCACAATGACCAGGACAGGGACCGAAAGAAGTCTGCTCTCTTGCCGGTGAATTAGCACATTGGTTCATGTTGGTTCATGTCTCTATAGAATTTGCGGGCAAAAATATTTTTGGAAGGGTCGGTTTGTTATTAGACACCAGCGCTGTTCCTTAAACTGTGATTTTCCGACAGCCAAGCTGCTCCGAGCAGTCTGCAGCCTCGCGTCTCGTAGCTTGATGTGCGAAGCAGCAAAAGCGTAGCGTCTGCCTAGCCAAGCGTTAGGGAAGAAACACCAATTCCGTGAAGCAGGAGCTCTGTTTTGCATCTCAAGACTGCTGATACGCCATAGCAGCGGTGCGAGGCCAACTGCAGTCCGTAATGCTGGGCGGCATGATGCCAAGCATCGCTGAAACTGGTCAGGTTACCTATAAGAGTTCAGGGCAGTTAGGAAGTTAGTTCAGGATCCATTCATTCGTATGGTACGTTTGATCGTCCCTTTCACCGTATCAGCTGTGAGCGAAGACGTTCGGCACTCTCCCAAGCCAGTCGTCATCCGTAGCGTCGAGGAAATCAACGGTGTCATAAAAACATCGATCTTTGGTAGTATAGTGGCTAGTATATCCGCTTGTCATTCAACCTGACCGCGGGCGACCCGGGTTCAATTCCCGGCCAGA
>JTLS01000865.1:0-16379 GCA_000826855.1 Basidioascus undulatus | reverse complement strand
TCTCCCTCTTTCTGCCCTTCTCTACCTCAATTCTCTCTCCGATCTCCTTCCCCATCTCTCTGCTGCCTCACCCGCTCCACCTCCCACCTTAAGCGCTCCAGCTCCCCCTGCGCCTTCTTCAAGTCCCCCTCCAAATCTTGTGCGCGCTTGCGCTAGCGGAGCGCAAGGTACTTGTAGTACTCGGCCGACTTGTCTGCTCCTCCACCGTCCCCCTCAGTAGTAGTCGTAGCGCCCGAGTCACGACGGAGGGCCGGGGCGGGGGGGAACGCGGGCGCCTACCGAGCTCAATCACGCTGCGAGAGCGCGAGCGCCGCCCGAATGCGAGGGGGCTGCGGGAACGCTTTCTGATCTCCCGGGTGCGGGTGCGCCGCCTGAACTTGATAGGGATGCGCGAGCGCGACCGTCTCCCGAAAGTGATCGGGCTGCGCTTCCGCCTGCCCTCGGGAGTAGGCGAGCGCCGCCTGCCCCTCTCCTCCCTGCGTCGTAGCTCTCTTGCGGACTGATCTGCCCACTGGCATGGGGGAGCGCGAGGCGCACGACAATTCTCGCCCCGCCGAAGCTCTTCCCATCGAGCGGGCGGCAGGCCTCTTCGGCCGTTCGGGCGCTCGAAAGCGTCGTGAAGGTGAAGCATGACTTGTGGGCTGAGCGGAGCTCGCTTTCGTGGGGATTGTTACGTCCGTTCTGCCGGGAGAGGGGAACATGGGGAAATGTCAGGTGATGGGGCCACCCTCCCGAAGTCCCTTCTGGTTGAATGCAAATCAGGAGGTACGATGCATTTTCTTTACAATAGCAGTAGGCCAGCACAAAGCTAGATCCCAAAGGCTCGTATTCCGCCCAGTCACAGCCGACTACGAGCTTGTTCAGACTCCCGTGGTCGAGAACGGAAGCGTATGCTCTATATCCTCTAATGATGTCGAGCACGTCCGCCGACCCGCAATGCCTTTATAAACAAGTACATCCTCAAGAGGTCCCGGTCAGAATCTACGAAATCCCCCCAGACCCCGCCCTGCTCGCGACGCTGGCCTGCACCAGCAGCGGCATACACCGGAGCCGCTTTCAAGCTCGTCAGGATCCAATTTTTATACTGCTGCCGTTCAAAAATGATGACGAGGGTGTCCACCGCCAGCTGAGATTACAGAGAACTCCGGATGGATGAGGAGTGCGGTCGTGTTCGTGCACCCAGACAGAGCGGGACAGGGCGCGGCGGGACGGGGCAGAGCAGGGCAGAGAGCTTGGGCGCAAAAACTGCGCTAGATCGGTTGGGAGAGAGATGAGCGATCGAAAGTCGTCGGCATGCCCGGGGCAGAGGAGCAGTTGTCGGTGGAAAGCGAAAGAAAGGAGTGAGAGAGAGTCGTCGAGTGCGTTTGAGAAGGAAGAATGAAAGCAGAGTGCTTGTCAGTATCAATTTTTTAGTATGGTGCGGGCGAGATCCAAAGGTGGAAAGAATGGGCCGCAATGTCAACGGTGCATCGAATCACAGATCGAGGTCCTCATCCGGGTCCTCATCGTCCATGTCGTCCGCCGAGTCGGGGTCGTATATGATGACGGGTGCAAGGGGCTGCTGCTGCTGTTGAAGGGGTTGTCCATCTGAAAAAAGAACCATCATCGTCATCAGCATCGGAACATGAAGAAAGGTAGAGAAGGAAGGCAGAGGGGGAGGGGTGGAATGACGGACCGGCTTGCTGCGCCTGTTGTTGGATGTACGGCAGCGGCACGGCCTCGCGCGCGGAGCGCTGCTCGGGTGTGAGGGAGAGGTTGAAAGAGATGCCGGGGAGGGCGGTGGGGTCGGGCTGTTGCTCCCCCCAAATCAGCGGGGAGTCCGAGGAACCCTGCCACACAACACTGCAAACGCACCTCATGCCGCGCTACCTGAGAAACCCCACCCTCTTTCTCCTCCAGCCCTAGTTCCTTAAGACTGACCCCCTCTACCACCCCGCCCCGTCCAACCCGCACGCCCTCCAGCCCTACCTGCACACCCGTCTTCGCCCCTGCGCCGCCGCTGCGGCGGACAAGGACTTCCACGATCGCCTCCCCCGCATTCCTACTCCCCACCTGCGCCAGCGCAGCCTCCTCGTGTAGGATCTCGAGGAAGCGCGGGGAGCTGGGAGCGAGGCGGTAGGCGGTTGCTATGTGTCGTAGGAGGACGGGGGCGTGGAGGGTGAGGTGCGTGAGGGAGGAGGACAGGGTGGGGAAGAGGAGGTGGGGAGTTAGGGGGGAGGGGAGGAGGTAGAGCGCGGTGAGCCGGAGAGACGGGGTGGAGAGGAGGGTGGAGAGCGAGGAGAGGAGGGTGGTGGACGAGGTGAGGGTGGAGAGGAGGGTGAGGGAGTCGATGAAGATTGATGGAGGGGCGTTGGGTGCTGACGGGAAGGATTCAGTCAACTTTTAATGGTAAATGGGAAACAGAGAACGCACAAGCACCAATCAGCTCCTCCCCCCTCTCTTCCCACCCCCTCCCTTCCTGCGCCTCGCCATACCCCTCCCACCCCCGCCCATCGACCACCCGCACCTGCTCCCTCACCTCCGCGCTCAAGCCACGGAGGAAGTAACCCGGCGCCTGCTCGAGGCACAGAAGCACGGGCGCCTGCCCTGCCCTGAGCGCCTCGCGGAGGGCGTGCCGGAGGAGGAAGTGTGCGGAGAGCGCGGGGGAGTGGGCGATTAGCGTGAGGGGCGGGTTGGACGGGTTGGTGGAGGAGAGGAGGGAGAGGAGGGAGGGAGGGGAGGGCATGGTGTGTAAACAGAAATGGTGTGTGTTGGGTGTGAGCGAGTCGAAGAGGAAGTTGGGAAAGTCAAGAGAGAAGACACGGTTTGATGGCTATTTGGCGATTTTCAGGGCGAGGCAGGCGGACTTGCCTGCCTGCACGCGCAAGCAAGGCCATCAGCTCCCTTCTCGCGTCCATCACACCTCGCGTCTTCTCTCCCCGCTCCCCTCCGCCTCGCTGACAATGGATCAGTACGACGAGGTGGGTCCCCCTCTGTCCGTGCTGTTTAGCAATCTCGGCCCCCCTGACGCCCCGCCGCAGTTCGGCAACTACATCGGCGGCGACCTCGGCTCGGACGAGGAGTCCGACATCGAGCTCGACCAGGCCCCCGCGGCGGCCGCACCCGCAGCGCCGACGCACGCGCCGCTGGAGGGGTATGAGGAGGACCAGGAGGAGGAGGAGGAGGTGCAGATGCCTGGGCGGGGGATGGAGCTGGCACGCATGGACGTGGATGGTGCGTGGTGTGAAGAGGGAGGCAGGGGGAGGGGAGGCTGATGTGGGTGGGGACGGGCAGAGGCACCGAGTAATCAGGTCGTCCTGCATGAGGATAAGAAGTACTACCCTACCGCGGCGGAGACGTATGGCGAGGTGCGTCGCCCCACACTTCTCTTCCTTCTGGGCAACACGCTGATTAAAAGATGGGGCGGTGCGCAGGGCGTCGAGACTGTCCGTCTCCCCGTTCTCTCTCGCTCACCTAGCAGCACCCCATGCTGATGGTGGGATCGAACAGCTCGTGGAAGAAGAAGATGCCCAACCCCTCACACAGCCGATCGTCGAGCCCGTGCGGGACCGCAAGTTCCAAGTGCAAGAGAAGGGGCTCCCGCAGACGCGCTTCGACCGCGGGTTCATGTTTGACCTGATGCAGCACCCGGACATGGTCCGCAACGTCGCCGTTGTGGGCCACCTCCACCATGGCAAGACGAGCTTTGTGGACATGCTTGCGTTTGAGACGCACGTTATGGAGTGGGATACGACGCGGCAGGTGCGTCGTTTTCCACACCTTCCTTCCCCCCCTCCTTCTTCCCTCCTATCCCTCCTTCCTCTCTTTTCTCCCATTCCCACCCGCGCCTTCCCACCCTTGTCTTTCTTCATACACCGCGCTGATACTCTCCCCCCACGTGCAGGAGCGCTACACCGACACGCACCTCCTCGAGCGCGACCGCGGGATCAGCATCAAGTCCTCCCCCATGACGCTCGTCCTGCCCTCGACGCAGGGCAAGTCGTACCTCGTCAACGTCCTCGACACGCCCGGCCACACCAACTTCGTCGACGAGGTCGCCGCCGCGACGCGCCTGGCGGACGGCGCGGTGGTGGTGGTGGATGTGGTGGAGGGGGTGAGTCCTCACTCTCCTTCCTCGCCTGCGCCATCTTCCCTTTTCCTTGCCCTTGCCCTTTCCCTCCCCCGCTTTTCCTCTTCTGCTCGTCCCTCCTCTTCCGGGCAACTTCGCATGCCAAGTTAGAAAGAGGACTTACTTTGGATGTGGGCGGGGTCAACAGGTGATGGCCGGCACCGAGATCGTCCTCCGGCACGTGCTCTCCGAGGGCCTCGCGCCCGTTCTCGTCCTCAACAAGCTCGAGCGCCTCTTCCTCGAGCTCCGCCTCCCGCCCTCCGAGGCCTTCTTCAAGATCAAACACACCATCGAGGAAGTCAACTCGGTTATTGCGTGAGTCGGCGGTCCCTCCCCTCTTCCCTCCACCCCCTTCATCCTCTCCTTTCCCTCGGGCGTCTTTTTCACTGGGAGATGGCAAAGTACGGTGGATGGTTGATGGCGGATGAAGGGTGGGATTGGGGTTGGGTGGAAACGCGTGTAGGTACTGACGAGCTGGCGCGACGGGCAGCTCCATCAACCCCGACTCGTCTCTCCGCCTCTCGCCCGAGCTCGGCAACGTCGCGTTCGCGAGCACCGACATGGCGTGGTGCTTCACGCTCCAGTCGTTCGCGCAGATGTACGCCGACACGTACGGTGCGTCGCGTGCTTCCTTCCCCTTTTCCCTTACTTCCTCCCCTTCCTCTTCTCCCCCTCCCCCTCCCCCTCTGCACTTTCTCGTTCCCGTAGCGCTACACGCACCCGCGCCCCCACCAATCCACGCTCGTTGTGTTGACATGTGGGGTCTGCGGAGCAGGTTCGCTCGACGTCAACGCGTTCGCGGCCCGCCTCTGGGGCAATATATGGTTTGACACTGAGAAGCGCACGTTCACGCGCAACGTCCCCGCGCCCGACGCGCCGCGGTCGTTCGTCTACTTCATCCTGCAGCCGCTGTACAAGCTTTACACGCAGGTACGTCCCCTGCGATCATGCAACTCGCAGTGTGTAGGTTGGGGTAGTAAGACTGATGGCGGTGGGGCCAACGCAGGTGCTCGGCGAGGACACGGAGCAGCTCAAGGAGACGCTTGAGTCGCTCGGGATCCATCTCAAGCCTGTCGCGTACAAGATGGACGTCCGCCCACTCCTCAAGCTCGTGCTGGAGCAGTTCTTTGGGCCCGCGACAGGCCTCGTCGACATGCTCGTCCAGCACGTGCCGAGCCCGAAGCAGGCGGCTGAGGCCAAGGTGCGTCTGTTGCCCTTCTCTCCCTTCTCCTTCTCCCTTCTTCCTCCATGCTAATGGCGTCGTGGTCTGGGGTTGGTTTGGGTTGGTGGAACCAGATCCAGCACACGTACACCGGCCCGCTCAACACGCCCCTCGCGCAGGCGCTCATAGCGTGCGAAGCCGACGGCCCGCTCGTCGTGCACGTCACGAAGCTGTACGCCACGTCCGACGCCGAGGGCTTCCGCGCGTTCGGCCGCGTCGTCAGCGGCTCGGCGCGCAGGGGCACGGAGCTCAAGGTCCTTGGCGAGGCGTACTCGCTCGAGGACGAGGAGGACATGGTTGTCGCTACTATTGAGGATGTTTGGGTGAACGAGTCGAGGTGCGTTGGGCTGTCCCCCTCCCCTCCCGCCCCTCCAAAGGCAGTTCCGGGAGAGAAAACAGGAGAAAGGGAAAAGTGGCTGACTTGGCGGGGATGGGCGGGATGATTTGGTGCAGGTACACGGTCGACGCGCCCGAGGTGCCCGCTGGCAGTTGGGTCCTGCTCGGCGGCGTGGACTCGTCGATCACCAAGACCGCGACGCTCGTGGCGTCCTCGGTCGAGGACGACCTGCACATCTTCCGCCCGCTGAAGCACATCACGGAGTCCGTCTTGAAGGTCGCGGTCGAGCCCCTGAACCCGTCCGAGCTCCCCAAGATGCTCGACGGCCTGCGCAAGGTCAACAAGAGCTACCCGCTCCTACAGACCAAAGTCGAGGAGTCCGGAGAGCACATAGTCCTCGGCACGGGCGAGATCTACCTCGACTCGGTCCTCCACGACCTTCGTGTTTTGTTCGCAGAGATCGAGATCAAGGTCTCTGATCCGGTCGTCAAGTTCTGCGAGACGGTTGTCGAGACTAGCGCGCTCAAGTGCTACGCTGAGACGCCGAACAAGAAGTGCGTCGACTCCCAGCGGCATGTCAGATGAGATGAAGACGGTTGGCTGATGCATGTGGGGTGCCGGGGAAAGGAACAAGATCACGATGATCGCGGAGCCGCTCGAGAAGGGCATCGCGGAGGACATCGAGCAGGGCCGGGTGGGCATGTGGATGACCAACAAGGAGCGCGGCAAGTTCTTCGAGGAGAAGTACGGATGGGACCTCCTCGCGTCCCGCAGCATCTGGGCCTTCGGCCCCGACGAGAACGGGCCCAATATCCTCATGGACGATACGCTGCCGAGCGAGGTGCGTTCGGGAGCGGGAACGCCCTAGGAGTGAGGGAGCGCTGATTTGGGGTGGGTTGCGGGGGAAACAGGTCGACAGGAAGCTGTTGGCGAGCGTGAAGGAGTCGATCAAGCAGGGCTTCCAGTGGGGGACGCGGGAAGGGCCGCTCGCGGACGAGCGTATGTCGTTTTCTCTTTCCTCGGCGTATTGGGAGGAGAGCGCGGCAGGCTGATGATGGGGGGATGGGTAGCTATTCGCGGCGTCAAGTTCCGGATATTGGACGCTCAGATCGCGCAAGAGCCGATCTACCGCGGCGGCGGGCAGATCATCCCCACCGCGCGCCGCGTCTGCTATTCCTCCTTCCTCATGGTGCGTCTCCCCATCTTTCCCCAACGCGCAGCGGTACGGCTAGCTGACGAGATGAGTGGCGCGCGGCAGGCTACCCCCCGCCTCATGGAGCCCGTCTACTACGTCGAGATCCAAGCGCCCGCGGACTGCGTGCCGGTCGTGTACCAGGTGCTCGCGAAGCGCCGGGGACACGTGACGAAGGATGAGCCCAAGGCGGGCAGCCCGCTGTACACGATCAAGGCCCTCATCCCCGTTATCGACGCCAACGGGTTTGAGACCGACCTCCGCACGCAGACCCTCGGTCGCGCGTTCTGCCTCCAGATCTTTGACCACTGGCAGATCGTGCCTGGTGCGTTTTCCTTGCCTTTTCCTTGTCTTTTCGTTGGATGAAGAGCAGGGAAAGCTGACTGTTGACGGACGTGCGCACAGGCGACCCCACCGACACGTCCATCAAGCTCCGCCCGCTGGAGCCCGCGCCGGCGCAGCACCTCGCAAGAGTGCGTTGCTGCAACTGCGAGCGATAATGCGATTTGCGTGGTCGTTAGGTGCTGACGAGGTGGGTGGGTGATCAGGACTTCTGTCTCAAGGTTCGCCGGAGGAAAGGTCTCGGCGACTCTCTATCCGTGTCCAAGTACCTGGACGACGAGGTGCGTCTTCCCCTTCCCCCATCTTCTTCCACTGCCCCAACCCGGGGAGCCAATTTGCTGATCTCCACGCTGCGGACAGTTCGTTCTCACGTTGTCCGCGGCGGGCATGAGCGACCTCCTGGGATGAAGGATGGAGGGACGGACGGGTGTAGAATTATGGACACGCGCTGCTGTAGTATTTGTACTTTTGCTTCGAAAAAGCCCGTAAAAACTCGTGCACTGGATATGGGGCGTGTGACGCTAGCTGGCCTGGCGCTGCTTGTTGTGTGTGAATGAGAATCGATGGGAGCGACTTGCGGGATTGATTCACCCGCGGCTGTGTATCCCGGACTCGTTCCATGGCTTTTCGGAGTGCTGGTGAGAGAGAAGCGGTCAGAAAGGGTGTCTTAAATAAATGAACGGCAGTACGCTGCTCAAGCCGAACAGCGAGTTGCAATTGCGACAATTGTGGTGATAGCTCGCCGGTGCAAGGGAGGCGGCTAGGGCAATATTTAGCCAAATAGAGACATACAGAGCTTACAATCAGAACTAGACAATTTGGCTTATCTGGGTCGGCTTTCGCAAGAGGGCAAGGACGGCATATGTGACCAGGTCGCTTCGCTGGTTTCACGGCGGTGTGTTTTCGGCAGGGTATATTTGTCACAGGCGGCATGTAGCCAACCAAGGAGCTTGTATACATATAAACAGCGGAGACGGGAAACGAGGCTCATGACGGCCAGGAACTACGACTCGTGGTAGGCTGCCTGCGGGTCCGGCTGCGTCCACGATCGTCCTGCTCGCCCGAAGACCTTTCCCTCCCTGAAAGCTGTCCCGGGAATCCCATACCTTCTCCCACCGCTGATCAGACGTCAAGCCCGCCCGTTTCTCTGCATCCTGCAATTTCGCACGCAGCATGTCCGCCTCGAGCCGAGAGTCCTTCAGCGCCGCCTCAAGCTCGCGTACGCGCTCCCTCCAGCGGTGGACGAGGTCCCAATAGCGCTCGCTCGGAGGACTTCTCGTTTTCTCCATGATGATCACGAGCGTGCCAGTCCCGGCGGGCGGCGCGGTGCGAGTGTGACTCGCGGTGCGGGCTGCGTGAGCGCTGCCTCGGCGTCGGTCTCTGCGAGCGCATCCTGCCCGGCCGGAGGCTTGGCTTCCAAGGATGCCTGAGGTCGTAGCTTGACTTGTGGCTGACAGGCTCCGTGGTTCGGGTGAGCGCGGACCGCAGAAAGTAGCCCGGTCGAGCGCGCGGCGGGCCTGGTCGGCCGTTCCAGCGTCGGGGAACTCCGCCAACGTATACACAGTCTTAGTCGGCATGGGATGGCCCCGCTTTGGAGGATCATGAGGTCCAGCCTGGAAATGGCGTCGGGCGTCAGTTGGTCCCTAGAGTGCCTCTGTCGTTGACCTCCAGAAGTCCAGTGGCTCACGGGGTTATATTCGGAAAAGAAGGCCAATACAGACTCTTGAGGCATCTGGAAGCAGCGCGGAAGATAGATGCCGACTGGAATTTCGGCGACAAAGAGACGTGTGCTGGGGTCCGACATGATATGTGGAGGAAGAGAGCAATTTGATGAGAGGACAGGCTGAAGGCGTTGCGGACGGGCAGGCACAGCCGGGGAGGCTGAAGTAGCCTGAAGGCTTCTTGAGTAATTGGAATTGAAAATTATACTAGTGGGATCCTGATGATGACAATCCGAGTGTATGGCGTGGGAGTGAACGTGAAAGTGAGCGCAGCGGCTCATGAGCGGGCCGCTGCGACGGTCCTTCTTTGAGCTCGGTTGCCAAAAGGTTGCTACATCAATGCCTTCCTGCCACAAAAAGTTTTTTAAGGTAATCAGCTCCAGTTTAAAAGTAAATAAGTTGCGCGCGTTACTACATCGAAAGGTCAGCGCAGCAACGAATGCTGCAGACCACTGGGCGTACTAGGGCCGTTCCGCCAGCCACTGCTTGCAATGCGGCTGATGCATTGCTTTTCAACAGACATGCACTTCTTAATTCGCCCCAGAGTATGTCTTAAAGGCCTAAAGCTCCACCAAGGTACCCTATGGTGCAGTGGCTCGGGCGCCCAGACGCTTCCTGGCCTCCTTTACCAACAGCTGCAGGAGCAATATCCAGAGAGAACGACCGCTCGGATATTCTAATTGCCTATAAAGCAATATCCTATACTCAAATCGATAGTTACAAAGGGCCGAAGAACTGGAGAGCTGTACTCCTTCTTCAGGGATGACCCTTCGCCTCAGACTGTGTCGCCGCCTTTCTGAAAAATATGAAGACTCGAGCTTTCGTACTCGTACACGTGTTCACGGTGATGCAGTCACACTTTAGCAATGTTCACACTAGGAGTCGTGTAGAACGGGGCATCTGAGTAGAAGTGTCCCTGCAGCAGCGAGTATGGAAGATTCTGACGGTTGTTGTGAAGTTCCTGCTGGCAGTTTAAGGCAATAGAGCATTTTCCGGTTAGCGACATTCGACTCTGTATGGAAATTATCTACCGTTCTAGTATGATGGGATGCGCAGCCCACAGGCAGGAATTCAAGCCACTGTCCCCAACTTGGTATGTACCTGACTTCCATGAGTTCGAGCATGCAGCAGCGATGAGCCGTTCGAGATCGCTGACAGTTGCATTCCTTCACTTGTTCATGAATAGTAAGCATACCATTGAGCAAGGATTTGTGATGTAACCGCGTGAGGCCTGACAGTCAGGAGTCCGTGCCAGCACTGCAAGCATCGCTCCATCGCTGATCCTTTGTCCTGCTCTTCACCACCGTCTGACCTCCAGCGCCCACCACCATGTCATCTCTGGCGCCATCACTCCCGCTACAGACCGCCCAGCACATCTTCGAGCTGGCAGCCGTGCCCACAAACAGACCCCTTCTCGTATTTCCGCGACTGGCCCACGCTGTCCGCTCTCTGCCTCGTCTCCCGCGCCCTCTTCCCGACCGCCTCGCGCCTGCTCTACACCTCGATCGTTATAAATCCGTATTCAAACCTTGTTTCTCTGGCTTATACTCTCAAAAATTGCTCAGATCTTGCACGGAGTGTCCATTCGCTCGCCATCTTCCTCCCATCCTGGGGGCGCAACTACGAGCTGGCCTACGACGACGTCCTGCGCGCCGTCAATTTCATCCATCGTCCGTCGCCTCGCTGTCGATCGCGCCGAATTCAAGGGGAGCTCCTACAGCCGCATAGAGACTCCGTTCCCCATAGGCGTCACGGTCTATTCGTTTCCTCTTCTCGAGGAACTTTTTGCACCCGACCTGTTCGTGGGCGACGTCGCCCCTGGGTCGAAGCCTTCACTGCTCCGCCTATATGCACCCCTCGCCAATGTCATAAGCTCCACTAGGAGGTCCCTCGATGGTTTCCCGCTTTTGCAGGATTTCATTATTCCGAGTACGGGGACTCATTTCAAAGTCGCCTCTCTTACGGTCCTCCACCTTGCACGACCTTATTACGAAGGCCTCAGAGCCAGGGCTACAGCGCCTAACGCTCTTGCAAACGAGTCACAGCCCTGATGATTTCGATGTGCTGATGGCCAAGGATGACCTTTGGTTAGAGCTAAAGTCGCGCAGGGCAGACATCCAGACCAAAGTCGATACCGTGTCCTTGCAAGTGGGAAGGTTGGAGGTAGTTGAGCTGCGTGATTGGGTGTTGAGCAAGGCGGAGCATGGGACCCTTTGGGATGAGCCGGGCACTCCTTTGTTGGATCAGAACTTTACGGAGGACGATTTTACCTGATCTTTGATGTACGGCTACTACGTTTTTTCGTGGACGTATACGCACGACGAGACTGTGCCTTGAAAACAATCAACGTGGCCGTGGCCCATTTCAGTACCAAAATGACCTCTCAGCCAGCGAATGTCGCAGTGCGATGGTGCGCAAGGGTAAACAACAGTTCGCAGCCGGAGCGGTTTATCTTCGTCTGTTAGTTGGGCAGTTGTACCCGCCGTGTAAGAGACACACAGAGGGGTTTTCCACCACTGGCACACTTCCAATCTCTACAGAGTCGAGCATGCACCGGGATCAGCTGGATGATGCCAGCTTCAAGTGCGGCTTGATCACGTGATTCCGCTATGAAGCGTGCCGCCGACGTTGCTTGACGGCGACGTCTTTGAGGGCGAAGTAAGCTCTTGAACAAATACGATCCCCAGAAGATTCGGCTGTATCAAATCCATATCTTCCCCTAGACAAAAGGTATGAAGAAACGCGACGCACACAAGCCTGTTCTCCAGGGTTCCTTGCGCCCAGTCATTCATCCAGAAATCGCTTTCACACGCATGTGCTCCTCGGGGGTAAGAGAGCTGTCTGGTAGGTACAAATCCGGCCCTTTCCAATAATGAAGGGCGCTACGGTATTCGCTCTTAAGCAGATTCGGATTCAGGGTGAGACGAGTCCTTCGAGAAGTGCTGTCTGTAAAGAACGCAGCCTCGTACATGGCACACGAGACTTAAAAGCTGCTACATGGGTTATTCGTGCTCGCAGGAGCACATGCTGAATATCAGAGAACCGTCACGTAGATCAATCCAAGAAATCCAGAAAGAAAGAAAGCACAGTTGAATTACAAGAAACAGCTGGAAAGACCGCCAAGATCGTTCCTTGTTTCAGCTCTTTGTCTTTATGTTTCAGGTTTCTCGTCGCCCCGTGATCCGGAGCGGGCACGGACCGCTTGTCAGCCGCTGTGCATGCCAGTGTTGGCCATCCTCCCCATCGCTGTCTTCTTCCTCGCCATCAGCACCGACCGTATCGCTTGAAGCGGTACCCCATTGACTTTGTAGCCGTACGCTTGCCGGTCGTCCAGAGCCAGAGCCTATCATATGGCTGGCAAGCTCACAGTTTCATCCCTTGCCAGACATTCGCCCTTCCCGCTCTTGATCGATTCCCTGGCTGTGCCATCTCTCACCTGTTTTGACCTTTCCGTAAGTCATGTTTAATAGTCTATGAGCGTTTGGGAAGGTCCAGGCAGTAGCGAAGTGTGCTGACTCCCCCACGTACCGATGCGCCCACCCTCCAGGTCCTGCACATTTCCCCCTCTGTCCCTTTTCACTTTCCACCAACACGACAGCCTACGATGTCCTTCTTCGGACTGAGGCGAAAAAAGACGCCTACGATGCCCGCAGCGCTGCTGCCGCTCAAGGCGTCGCCGTCCCTACCCGACCTCGAGCGCTCACTGTCCGCGACGCCCGCCTTCTCCCAGTCCCTCGCGTCTTCCGTCCCGGGCGGGCTCGCAGATCTCTCAGGTCCGTCCGATGAGCCACCTGCGACGCCCGCGGGCTCCTTCCGGCGCTCTCCTTCCGAGGGTCGCGCCTCCCGCGCCGCAGTCAACTCGCTCTACGCAGCATCCACCACCTCGCACGCGCCCTCGGCCTACCGCGCTCCGGGCACACCCTCCGGCGCTGCTGGGGGTGCACCACGCACCCGAAGCCTCAGCCGCTGAGGGGGAGGGGTGGNCCCCGCCTCTGAACGTGCTGGTCGCTGGCGCGCGCGGGACAGGCAAGCCCGCGCTCGTGCGCCTCCTGCTTGACACGCTGGAGCTCTCCTCCGGCGCGACGGCCGAGCAGCGAGCGGCTGCGTCAAAGGCGTTTACGGGGGCAGGACGGAGGACGATGGAGATGCAGGGCGTTAAGATTGAGGTGCTGGATGAGGCGGGCGATCGCGTCATGCTGAGCTTGACGGATGCGCCCGGGCTAAGCGTAGGCGAGCCGGGGAGGGAGCTCGAGTTGGAGCGGGAGGTGAATGGTATTCTCCGGTACATTGAAGGATTGTACGGGGAGACACTCAAGGAGGTGCGTCTCACGTTCTTCCTTGCTCGGCTGCGTCCCTGGGAGCTCAGGCTGTTCGCTCTATTACAGGAATCGAAAGTCGTCCGGTCCTCTGCGTCGCTCTCCGACAACCACATCCACCTCGTCGTATATCTCCTCTCCCCCTCCTCCATCACCTACCCTTCTCTCCGCTCGCCTCCCTCCTCCCACCCTCTCCCGCGCTCGACCTTCTTCCTCCGCACCCCCTCCACAGTCTCCAACGCCTCGAGCGCCAACCCGACCTCCCCGCCCACCCCTCCGCCTGAGCCAGCGCCCGCCGTCGAGAAGCAGGAAGGCGAGGAGCTGTCCCTGCACCCGTCCGACCTCCGCACACTCCAGCGTCTCGCAAAGCGCGTCAACGTCCTCCCCGTCATTGCGCGTGCGGACGAGCTGTCGGACGCGCACCTCGCGCGCGTGAAAGACGCTGTCCGCCGGGACCTAGCGCGCGCGGGCGTCGGCTTCGGGGTGTTTGCGCCTGCTGAGCAGGAGCCCGCTGCGGAGGACGGGAATGCGGGCGAGGAGGATGGGGAGGGGCTGGCAAGCGGCCAGATGACGCCTACGGGCCTGGCGGTGCCCATGGGCCGCAACGGCTCGAATGGCCTGAGTACAGCGGCTGCAGTGGCAGCAGCGGAACTCCCGCCGCCGCCCACGCCGCCCAAGCTCATCCGCATCCGATCGCGCCATAAGCTGAACGGCACGAGCCGCTCCGGCTCCCGCCGCCCTTCGACCGCCCCGACCCCCATCCGCACGGAGCCCGAAGCCGTCCCGGACGACGGCTCGGCTTCCCCATCGTCCCTTCTCCCCTTCGCCATCGTCGCTCCTGAGCGCACCGCAAAGTCCACCACGACGCGCAGCTACCGCTGGGGCGCGGTGGACGTGCTCGACCCCGCGCATTGCGACTTCCCGGCGCTGAAGGAGGCTGTGCTGGGCGGGGAATACCAGAAGGTACAGCACGGCGGAATACTAGGTAGAGGTTCGCAAGCTGATTTCCGTGAACTTGTGGGGATTGACAGGTCCTCAAGACCCAGACCCGCGAGGTGCTGTACGAGACGTACAGGCGCGAAGTCCTGCTTGCGAACGAGGCTGCACGGCAGAGTGCGTTTCACTCCCACTTTCCTCTTCCCGTCTTTCCTTCCACGTCATTTCTGGTCTGACCATGGCCTGCACTCCACAACAAGTGACGCCTAAGGAACAGCAGCGCCTCTTCCAGGAGCTTGGCGTGCCCGCGCCCGCGTCGCCCATGCCCAGGCGTGCATGACCCACCTTCCGTCTTCCTTTCCTTGATCCCGCCCTTGTTTTTTGTCGACCTCGTTCTCCATCCCTTCTCTCGTATCGTCCATCTCTCTGGCGCTTCTTTCTTTCTCGGACCTCTTGATGAGCCCCACCTCTGTCGTTCCTTCCCCTCTGTTCCGCTCCGTCTCGTCCCGTCCCGTTCTGCCTCGCTCAGTCTTCCCGCTTTGCAACCTTTCATTCGCAGTCGCATGCTAGTGTGCAACGTAACGCAAGCATTTTGTTTCTTTCATTTGCACTACCGTCCTTCCGCTCATCCCCCATGTACCCGTTTCAGGGCTCTACTTCGTCGCATCTTACTTTTCATTCTCGGGCTCCTGGTGTCCCGTCCGCTCACTTTCCTGGTCTGTCCCGAGTCCGTTATACCCAGTTTCCAGTTGCATAGCTTTTCGGCTACGCCTGCAATACGATTGTGCTTTCCAGCCTGTGTGCGTGCTTGGACGATGATCTGCAGTCGGACTGTTTCTGGCGTACGCTTTAGAGACGTCGACCGACAGACGCCATAGCATTGAACTCGACATCCAACGACCCCAGAGATTTGCACATGCGCGAAGAGTCGAGAGCGATCCGGAGCGATCCGCATGTATGGAACAGCACTAGTCGAGAAAATCAATTCTTCGCAGCCGGAGCGATGCCTCCTTTTTTTGGCGCCCGCTCTGCACAACTTGGGCCAGCGCCCTCAAATTCCTCCGAAGTTTCGAGGGGCTGGCCTTGCCTTCGTTCTCCATTCTTGATCTCTTCTCCTTCTGTCTCTCTCACCGCTGATCAGACCTCATCCTGGGCGGCAACATTGCGGACACTGCCCGACGATGTGTGGTCGCACATCTTCGAACTGGCCACCGAAGCCAGGGCGGGCGACGTTACCTTCTAGTGATTGCGTCACGGCGACCCCGAGGAGCTCGAGCTTCTCCGCGCAGCACTGAAGACGAATATGGCTCTCGTCCTCGTGTGCAAGCACTGGAGTGTTCGTATTGGCTCCCCCTTTGCTTCTCTAGCCCGGCTCACTCGTTTCCGAACCTCACAGGTACTCGCACGCTCCGTTCTCTATCGCACAATCTTGCTTGAATGTCCAGCTCAGATCAATCACCTTTTTCGGACTGTCATCGATCAGACTTCTCGAGGAGTCTCACTTGGGCCTACCGTACAGACTGTCATTGGCCGGTGCTACCGATCACCGGCGAGCTCGATCCTGATCCTCTCGTCTTGCTCGACCACACGAGCTTGCCCAGCGTCCTTGGTCTTTTCACTCGACTTACGTGTGCTGCGAATTGTGAACATCGACAAATTCATCAGCGATATGGGACTGGCCATACTTATCGCGCTTATTCGCAGCTGCACAGACACGTTGGTCATCTTCACGCTCGGTTCACCAACGAAGCCACAGCCACTCTCTTGCTCCTGCCCCGACTCTTCAACCTTCGATCGCTGTCTATACACTGCTCATGGACTGAACTGTCCATCTCGAGCAGGTTGTACTTCATAACATCAAGCAGTTCTCGTGGATCGTTTGTGGATCATCTGAAACGTGGTACCCGCTCGAACTTTTCCATGTGCCAAGCTCGCGAGCGCTTCACCTCGAAGGCCCTGACCTCGACCCTACTTTGGAAGAGCCTCGCATCTTTCTTCTTCTGAATAATACTCATCTGCGCGAACTCTCTTTCGACGACGTCAACCCTAATCTATTGGTCAACCTTGCTCAACGTGCCCCGCCATTCCCGTTCTTCGCATATCATAAGAAAGCTCAAAACTCTTTCAAAAGACCCCCGCTCCCGCCACGCATCCCGTGCCATCCAGCGGCCACTGGTACTCAGCGATCAGCGGTCCCACCGTCGC
>JTLS01000864.1:0-12905 GCA_000826855.1 Basidioascus undulatus | reverse complement strand
CCCTCGTAGGCTCCGCCCGTCGTCCCATGTCGGTTATTCACACGATCCTCCTTCGCGCCCTACCTCGCCGTACGAGCCTCTCTCAAGGCGACTCCCCCACGACCCAAGCGCCCGCCGTCGGGCTACGTGCCCGCGCCCGCAGGGCTGGACATGGCGCGCTTCTTGGCAGAGATGAAGGGTGTGCGGCTCCGAAAAGTGGGCCTGCCCGAGGACGGACGAGCACCAGAGAAGGAGCAGGAGCGCGAGCGTGGGAAACCCAAGGGCCGGAAGTCGTGGCATGGCGTGGAGAGGCGGGAGCGCGAGCAGCCGCGGCGAGGAGCTGGAGAAGAGCCGCCGCGACCGACGGCGATGGGCGGTCGGAAGGCCGGGTCGTTCAGCGCGCAGACCCGGCCTCCTCGACCCTCTCCGCCTCGCGTCCCTCCATTTCGCCTAGCGCCCAAAGCGCCTACACACCTTCCCTCGCCGCCCACGTCCCGCACCGCCTCGTCCTCTTCCGCGCACGCGCCATACTCCTCCCAACCCCAGCACCCCCATCCATCCCGCGCACCGACTGTATCACCCTCCTCTTCCGACAACGACGACCCCGTTCGCCTCGTCCCCGCCGCCGCCAGCCCGCCCGCGTCGCTGCCTTCGCCGCCGGAGCTGCCTTTGGGGGTCAAGGCCGAGGACGACGAGGACGAGCTGGATCTGCTGCATGCTGGTTGGAGGGAGCGGCGCAGGGTCAGCTTGTGGGATGAGTTGCGGCGGGCTGAGAAGGGTTGAGCGGATTCCCATTGCCATCTCTGCGCATTCTTTGCCATGCTGTACTGCTTGGGTGTGCCTTCTTCTGAACGAGGTTTGAGCAAGGAACGGTCACGTGTAGTTTACGATTGCATTGCGGTTGACGACGACTCCCGGGCCGACGAAGCGGGCCGAAAAGCCGCTGAGCAGAGCAGTCGTTGCCCCTTCGCTTCCTCCTCCCAACCTTTCCTTCTTCACCGTCTCATACCCTGAACATCGCCCATGTCGTCTTCCCACCACACCCGCAAAGTAGCGCTCATAACCGGCAGCTCGTCCGGCATCGGCCGCACGAGCGCCGTCGCCCTCTCGCGCGCCGGCTGGACGGTCGTCCTCACTGGCCGTCGCAAGGCGCAGCTCGAAGAGACGCAAAGCCTGCTCGCACCGGGTGTTGAGAGCTTAGCGGTTGATGGGGATTTGACCAAGGAGGAGGACGTGAAGAGGGTGTTTGATGCCGTGGTGGACAAATTCGGTGAGTGTTCAGTCCTTCGTGTTCTGCGCGGTCGAAGGCGTGCTCATTACTGTACACACCCAGGACGCTTGGATTTGCTTTTCAATGTTCGTCCTGGTCTTTTGTAAGGCACTGATAAGAGAGGGTTGACCTGAGGAGTTACAGAATGCGGGTGCCAACGCCCCCGGCATCCCGCTGGAGGACCTCACGCCTGGGCAGTTCCGCAGCGTGATCGACATCAACCTCACTGCGCCGTTCATTTGCACGCAGTATGCGTTCCGGATCATGAAGGCTCAAGAGCCGCAGGGCGGACGGTAAGCTGCTCTGTCTTCATCCTTCTTTACAGCTTTTGCGCATGGAACTGAATGCAGCGATACCGCAGTATCATCAACAATGGGAGCATATCCGCATACACCCCTAGGCCGAGTACGAATTCTTCCCCTTCCAGTGGTTCCAAGGAATACGCATTCTGAACCTCGCTCTGGCGATGCGCAGATTCGTCGCCCTACACAGCTTCGAAGCACGCCATCTCAGGCCTGACGAAAGCGTCCTCCCTCGACGGCCGGAAGTACAACATCGCAGTGAGCCAGCTCGACATCGGTGCGTCGCTGTTGTTCTATCATGCATCTAGCGCCTTTCCGGATGCTGACGCTACCGATGCGAGACAGGCAACGCCGACACGTCCATGGGCGGGCGCATGGCAGGGGGCGTGCCGCAAGCCGACGGGTCGATCAAGCCTGAGCCGGTATTCGACGTACAATACGTTGCAGACGCAGTGGTCTACGTGCGTCGCAAAGCGGAGTCGGCACGTCTTCAAAACGCTGACGGAGTGCCGTTCCAGATGGCCGGACTGCCACTGGGCGTCAACATTCTGAACCAGACCATCTTGGCGACCAACATGCCGTCCTGGGTCGGGCGGGGCTGAACGTTTTGAACGGTTTAGGAAGGTACAGCAAAGCAGTTTCCACGATGCATCGGTCGAGCAGATTGCGCAGGCACACACACGCAAAGCATGTCGTAAAGGGCGTGATCTATGCAAGAAAGAGCGGAAAAGAACAGCAGGGAAAGAACAGTCCGAGCGTCTCCGAAACGCAGCGGAAGATGGAGAAAAAATGCTACACAAACAGATGTTGCGAAAGGGAAGAGGGGAGAGGAAACCCGAAAGCGGGGCGAGCTGTCCAGCTGCTGCCGTCCATCCAGCAAGCAGCGTCGTCCCTCGCCCCCAGCTTCTTCGTCCCCAGACCCCTTTTGCTTAAAAGACGTCCCGCCCTAGCGCCTTCGATCCTCATCACCCAGCCCGTCTCCACAGTTTCCGATCACCCAGCGAGATTCCAGCCTAAAGGCGTTTACTGCGGACAACCGAGTTCAATTTAGCTCGGGTGGCGATGAAGGGAATGGGACCAAGACATACGAGCTTGGCAAGGATCGCCTCGGTGTACTCCTTGGTGGACGCCTTGCCGCCAAGGTCACCGGTGATCGCCTTGCCCTCCGCAATGGTCTACCGAGCGCGAGTCAGCCAACTTGGCTATCCACAACCCTTTGCGAGGCGCAAGCAACGACTCACGTTGAGAGCTGCGCGCTCGATCTTGTTGGCGTACTCGTAGAGCGTCATGTGACGGAGCATCATGATGGAGGAGAGGAGGAGCGCGGTCGGGTTGGCGAGGCCCTTGCCGGCGATGTCGGGCGCGGAGCCGTGGACGGCCTCGAAGATGGAGGCGTCCTGGAGTGGGAATGACGCATAGCCAAGTTCAGCGAGTCGATTTAGGGTGGCTGAGCAGCATTAAATGTGCGCACCTTGCCGATGTTGCCGGACGGGGTCAGGCCAAGACCACCGATGAGGCCGGCGCACATGTCGGACAGAATGTCACCGTAAAGGTTGGGCATGACCATGACGCGGTCGGAGAAGGGGCCAGGGTCGGTGGTGATCTGTCACGACGGCTGGCGGGTTAGTACGTCCAGCAAAAAGACGAAGTCTAGCAGGATCAGAAGACGCACCCGGAGGCAAGCACGGTCGAGGAGCTCCTCGTCATACGCGATCTCCGGGTACTCCTTGGCGACCTGACGGCAGGCAGTCAGGAACATGCCGTCGGACATCTTCCTGTGGGCGCAGGGACGGGTTCCGATTCAGCAAGCGCGCCAGCGGCAGAAGAAGACGCAGAAAAACCCGACAGACATGATGTTCGCCTTGTGGACGGCGGTGACGCGGTTGCGGCCCTGGGTCTTCGCGTAGTGGAACGCGTAGCGGGCGACGCGCTCGGAAGCCTCAAAGGTGATGAGCTTGATGGACTGGACAACGCCGTCGACGACCTGATTCACGCCGCTCCCAGTCAGCCTGCCTGCCCGCTACGCCTCCCTACCCCTCCCGCAAAGGCCCACGCACCTCGTGCTCGATGCCCGAGTACTCACCCTCCGTGTTCTCACGGATGAGGACGGTGTCGACGTTGTCGTAGGGGGTCTTGTAGCCCTTGATGCTCAGGCACGGGCGGACGTTGGCGAAGAGGCTGAAGGTGCGGCGGAGGGTGAGGTTGAGGGAGACGTGGCCCTTGCCGATGGGCGTCGCGAGCGGGCCCTTGAGGGCGACGGTGTTCTTGCGGACACTGTCGATCGCGTACTGCGGGATCTGGGTCTTGCCGTTCACGAGCGTGGGGGTGACGTCGACCTCCTCCCACTTGATGGGCACCTTGGCCGCAGTGTAGATGTCCTTGATGGACTGCGAGATCTCCGGGCCAATACCTGTAAAGTTTCGGGGAGAGCATGAACCAGGAGGATGGAGAAGAGGGTGATTGACGTTGACGGAAAGAGAAGACGCACCGTCACCGGGGATGAGGGTCACGGTGTACTTGCCCTGTTCGCCCTCTCCTCATCAGTGCCCATCCAAAAAGCCCAGAAAACAACACCGGACGCACGTCGGTGTCCTTCTTGCCAGCGTAGACGGACGTGGGCGCGCCAGACGCGTACGAGCGCTTGGAAGCGGCCTGGAGATTAAACGCCTGCTCATCAGCCTCGCACCCGCCGCCTCAAGGCGTTAAAAAGCGCATTTGGGCGCTGTGAGACGCACCGCAGCGCTGCGGAGGGTTTTAGCGAAGGCGGAGCGGCACAGCATGTTGATAAGGCGGCGGGACTGCGAGGAGGACGAGGGCGGGACGTGGAGAGCGAAGAAAGAGGAGCAGCGCCAGGTGAGCGACGAAGGCGACGGCGGCAGTCTGGCGGCCGAGGACAGCGCCGCGTCGCTCAGACATGCGCGTGTGAAGCGCAGGTCCGGCCATGGCCGATGATTTCGCTGCACTTTTCGGACATGGAAAGTCCTGCCTGCTGCACTCCGCGGAGTCCGTCCAGATTGACGCGTTCCTCATCCATCGATCATCTGCAGTTGATAACAGCGTCGGCAGATTCTTCGTCGGTCTCCTTAAGGAGGACGAGTCGGAGCCGGAGCTCTGGATCGTGGCCTTCACTTTGCCTTCGTCGGCAGAGTAGTGAAGATCAAAGTAAGTCGAGGTCCAGACAGTGCTGGAAATGCGACGAGAAAGGGGGCGAAAATCGTGGCGGCGGATCGTCTTCGTGTGCTGCTGGCGAAGTGAAAAATTTCATCCTGGAAGGCTGTCTTACACAAGTCTTCTTCACCCCAAGAGCAATAGGTATATGAGCCTTGGAATCCTGAATGCTCCAGGTCTTTTGTTACCGTACTTTGCAGACTCCTGGAGATCAAGAAGTTGGGAACGAAGGGAAACACCGGTGTGCAGTCAATCAGTCCAATCTGCGCTGGCAGTTCTGAGTCCAGAAGAGACTTGCAAAAATCCATCAAATGCTAGGTATTTCAATGTGCACTGAGGCAAATTTCATATCTTGCAACTTCATGATTACCGCAACATCAGGTAAGAAGAGGTCGCAATTCGACTCTGAGGCAGTCCCACTTCACCTGTCCGATACCTCCTTTCCCGCCAGCTTTAATGCAGCACCTAATGCCCCCTATTTAGTTTCATCACCTAAGCCTACTGATAAAGGTCGCAAGAAGTTATTGCCGGACACCGGGAGCAGCGGAGAGGAGATCTAGAGGTCACATTTCGCAGCCGCGTAACGAATTTGCTCATATTCTGTGCGGCAACATCCAGCAGCGTCACGATACTCGACCAGTCAATCAAAACTTCAGGAATCAGAAGACCATTCACCCATAGCTTTACTTAGGCGGGTCTGCCAGAACGATCAGTCAGGCGCCGGTTCCTGGTCGCTCGGAACGCAGGAGCAAACGTTCCCGCAGGAACCATCGACATAAGTCGGAGAGCAGCACCAAATACCGCCATCCATTAGTATCTGCCTTTGTTCGAGGCCCAAACCTGAAGCGCTTTGAGGAGCGCGACGCCTGGCGATCGCGAGAAGAGCGCGGCGTGCTAGAGCAGATTGTGATGTGGGTAGTCGGCGCGCTGACAGTCCGTCGAGCAGTACGAGACTGTGTGAGATGTCAAAACAATAATGGAGTGTGTGTCAGATGACACAAGCTTCCGAAGAAAATGGTAAAGAGGGAGAATCGTCACAATACGCACCCTGCTCGCACCGACCGGAAACGCGATGCTTCGGCCCATCCGCCTGTGCCGCCGTTCGACATATCTCCCACAGGCCTTGAATGCGAGAGATACTGCCGTACTTCTGAGGCATCCCGCTCTGCCCTTTGGGGGTGAGATGGAAGAGTTGGATGAAGGTCGGTTGGGGGAGAAGGAGGGAAGGCGGGCCTCGGGCGGGCGGACGCGGTCATGGCGGCATTTCCGTCACGGAACACGGAACAGAGAACATTGCGGTATAAACACCTATATCACTGCACTGTCGTCGCAACATCAATTAATGTGGTGGCGATTCAACTACTGAGGTCTGTCCAGCGTGGCCACTGCTGCCACAGATGACACGCGCAGCCCGTTCCGAAAGCGATATATGCAAACATCACAACTAACAAGGTCTCTGTACGAGATCGAATGTGTCCAATACGAATGAGATCTGAATTAGAAGAGGCTTGTACAGCCACGCCTGTCACACGAGCAAGCATGAATTGAGCCGTTTCATTGTGGGTGGGCATGCTGCCGGGTTCCTCATTTCTCCTCGCAAACACTTCCTATCTATCAAATAGGGTCTATAAAACTACAGAACTGTACTGATGTTTGAGAATGCACCCGTCAAAGCGGCTTCACCGAAGCACATGGAGGGTCAGTGCCCGACAGATCGGGCAAAGTGAGGTAACCCTCTGACTAGCCAGCTATCATGTACCTCAATGTCAAGTTCTTTCGGAAAGGCATTTCATGATTTAATTTACAGTGTACACGCTGCAGATATACCCATAGCAGTTACGAGTCGTCGCTGGGATGTTGCTTTCAACAACCACTACCACACTTTCCGGCTTGCACCCTTCTCCTGCCCCGTCACAAACTGTCAATGTCCACCCTGGCCTCGAGCTCCGGCTGCTGAAGGCCGGGATGGGCCCGGAATAAAGCACGTGGCTGAAATTATCTTCTCCAAGTGCTCGACCGTGAAGTTGGAGACCTATGTAGAGGATGATATTGCGTTTCAGTGCACCCGCCTGGCAAGGTGGAAAAGATTGAACGTACGCCAATGGACTTGACCATGCCCGTCGGCAAGAGACTTCCACGTCTCCACAATAGAGGGAGCTTCGTCGTCGATGATGGCCTCTTTGCCGTCAGCTGTTGTGGGGGACAAGGTCTTGCCCGGCTGGAAGAGCACGGGCCTGTACCGAAGTCAGCTTCTCGGGTAACGACAGAGCAGTGTTTCGTTAAGGTTGATTAAGTGGATCTGCAAAGGGCAACAGCTTCAGATTTCAAAATGGCATCTGAGCAAAGGGGCGGATGTTACTCGTCACGTATAAATCCAAGTATGTCAAACACCGCTGTTGCAGCGTCAGGTCAAGATCGGCCTCGATGAGCTCTGGACGGTGAGAGTTGTTCCCTGGGTCGGAAAGCTGGAGTCAACGCCAATATGTCCAATGCCAAGAAAAGTACGCAGAAACCTACAGAGCTCGCTCATATGAAGATCTCCTCCCGGGGAACAGAAACCGCCTTCAGCGCCCTGCCGATCTATCGCCGATATCTTTCTTTAGTGAAGTAGGATCTCCTCATACAGCCCAGACACATGCACCTCCTCTTGGCTTCCATAGATTATCCGGTATCCATATGCCTACAGCCAATTTGAGGGCATGCCCAACAGCAGCCTGTACCTCACCAGGTGCAGACTGCGCGGCCAAGGTGCCGAGTCCAACAACGGGGAGCTTCAGACCGTCGTTACTGTCAGTTAAGCTTCGTTAGCAGCCGTACAGATATAGTGTAGATGAGTAGAGAGACACAAGGTCAAAGTGCGGCCCAGAGACATGGTTTATGGAGTCGATGGGCGAGCGGTGGAATGGGCGTTATGGAGGCAATGGATGTCGAAGAAGAGACGAACAAGGAAAGGGAACGTTCTGCACCGACCGAATTGAACTTCCTGAATCGTCTGGTGTGCTTCGACCCGCTTCTCCGCCACGGATAACCTGTTTCACCGCTCTTCCACCACGCACCGCCAATAGACTAATCCTTGGACGCAATGGCGTGCTCTGTCCTCTGATCTGTTAGCATCAGCGAGTTTAGGCGAGCGCCGGCGTGCCAGCATGCTCGACTCAAAGGAATTTGCAGTGGAAAAATATGCCGAGAAGCAGACTTTACGCTGAAAGAAAAGGACAAGGTCTGTCAAGTTTCCGCCTCTTAGGTGTATCTCCACTCAAGAAGTCGCATCTACTCTCCGATTTCCACTGTGGTCGCTAGCTCCCATTTCTAGGTGGGAGTTTAGAAAGCGTTCCGGGTTTAGAAACCTGTCGTAACTTTTGAAAGGTTTCCTATGCATTCATTTCTTTAGGTCGAACCTTTCTAAACCTTTTGAAAGATCTGCTGGTGGATTCTAAAGGGTTGTAAACTTGTTCTCTGCTTTCTTATCCATGCGATACTTGTCAGCTTGCGAATGAGCGTGGGGGGCCCACATACGTTCAAATATTCAGAGCGCAGTGAGAGGGATGCTCGATAGTCTGGCGGCAGATCTCATCCAGGCAATCATACAATCTACAGTAATGGATTTGCCCAAGGTATAAGTGTAGTCTCCTTGCGGTCACTAAATGCACAATCCATTCAAGTAGCGGTGCAAATGAATTGCGAGCGTGAGGGGGAAGGCCATCGCGCCACCGGGTCTGCCAGCCCTTGTGCGTTTACTGATACTTGCTTTGATTTTAGACTTGCATGCACATAAGACAAACTCTCATATTTCCGGCTATTCGTGTGTACTGGTAGGCAGCGCCGGTGGAGAATGCCCGTATCAACGTCATCTCAATGTTTCATCCGCAGCTGCTGCGTATATATGACTCTTCCCGCTCGCCTCGTGTTCCCTTCATCATTAGACTCCAAAGATCGCCGCTGCTCAAGTCCACCTCTTCCTATTCTGCGTCAGCCCCAACCGGCCACACTGTAGACGTTGCTGATAAGAGCCGAGTGTGGCGGCCCTTCACGAAAGTGCGCACTCAAACTATAGAGACAAAGCGAGGATGAGGATGAGGGTACTTGCGTCCTGGAAGTCACATTGACATGGTTGAGACACAGTGGTGAAGAGTGGGTAAGTGCATCCCTCATGGACGGGCTGGTATGAGCTTCAAGGGTGACCAGTTGAACTGACTTCCTGCTTCTGCATCCATTTTGAAGGCCACGTAACCCCTTACCTTTAAGATTGAGCGCTGTAATTCCTAGCTCAAACAGGACTGGTTCCGAAGTGGTTGCACAGGTTGCCACCTGAGACGGAATGTTTGTCGTGGATGAAATTGTTGAGCCAGATTCGGAGTGGAGATTGTGTGGCGCAACGGTGCTTTGACACCTTTAGTACATGTTCTGATGCATTAATTTGAACGAAGAATGTGCATTTGTGGTGTACAAAGAGCCAGTAGGCTACCGGAACCGTACTATCGAGATTCAGTGTACACATTCCCCCAAAACTTCCAAAGGCTGTGCTTGCTTTGGAAAGGATTCGCGACACTATCCACAGCTTTCGAATACCTGGCTTGGAAGTTACGCATCCTGCTGCCCAAGTTGAAAAATTCCAGATCAAGTCCAGAAAAAGGGCGGACATGTGCGTAAAGCGTCGGAAAGCTTTCTAAACTCCCCCTGAGCGTCGTTTGGTTTCCAGGTTTCCAAAGGTTTCTAACCCTTTAGAATACGCCTCCTGGTTTCACTGGTGCCATATGAGGCAATATATACTTCCCAGGAGTTTTTTCCCTATGTCCATTTCCCTTTCAGACTCTGCTTACATGTTCGTGCAATGCCCATGCGGTACCACAAGGTACCATGACACTTGACCGCTTGGGATCACACCACGCCATGGCCCAGCCGCACAGAACAAACCGATTTCAACAGGAGTTTTCAACCACTCCTAAATCATAGTTCTCATTGTTCACACAAGCCAGACAGATAAGTAATTGTGAAAGAGTGTGATGAATTTGCAGCGGTACAACACCCTTCTTCGCCAGAAACCCCAGTGAAACGAATGTAGCAGTAACGAGTGTTATGCGAGCCCAAAAGCAAGGAGAACAAATAAAGTCCGTTGTCTTGTCAATCGCCGGGGCAGCCCGTCCTTAGTCCTTCGCGCCGAGGACACAGTTGAGGATGTTTGCCGACGAGCCCGTTGGAGGGCTGTGACGAGGTTGTTGACAGAGGTCGTCACCGTGTCGAGGACGTTGTTCGGCAGGACGTTCGGGCGGGGAAGGACGTCGTTGAGGACGGCAAGGGTGGGCAGGACCGCGATGGCGGGCAGGCCGGTGGTCTTGGAAGCAGCGCCGGTGCCGACGACGGGGCTAGTTAAGGCATCGGGTCAATATCATTCAAGTTGATAAGTAGGTCGACAGTAGGCTTACAGGTTGCCGAGCAGGCTATTGCGGTTCAGGCCGTTCTTGCCGACAACAGGCACGGCAGTCGGCAGGGTCGCAACGACAGACGACGCAGCCTGCTGAGCTACGCCCAGGAGGTTGGCGACGAGGGAAGCAAACTGGACGGGCTGGCCTGAGAGGGCAGCAAGGCGAGCCTTCTGTGAACGGTGATCGAGAAACAGCATGAGCATTCGACCAACGCAAACATTGCAGAGAAAGAGGGGCGCACCAGGTCGTCAAGGAACTTTTTGAGCGTCGCGTTGGTCGCGGCGGCCTGTCCGAATGCAGCGTTGAACTCCTTCTCAATATCGGCAACGAAGCCAGTGAGAGCGTCGGGGGTGATGTTCGACGGCTTGAGGCTGCCGAAGCGACCTGAGCGCCCCGAATGGTGTTTGTAAGGGCAAATTTGAGGTGAGGAAGACGCCAAAGGACATACGATGTCAGCCTGAACCTGGGTCAGGAAGGTCTGCGCCTTCGTGGCAAGGTCCTTGTTGAGCGTTGCAGCTGGCAGGGAGCTTCGACAGGCCCGACTGTCTGCACATCCCACAGTGTCGCATGATAATGATGCCCGAACGCTCGTAAGAGGACGGTGAAGCTCACCAGGGCAATGTTTGAGGTTCGCAAAGTTCCCAACCGAGATGGCGAGGTTGAAGTTGACGCCAGCGGCGACGTTGGCCGAGACGCCATTGGTGCCCGAGAGGACCGGGACCGGAGAGGGTCGCAGGACGCGAGAAGGAGCGCGAGAGCGAGGAGAACACGGGGCTGCATGTCTGCTACGGGGGGGTGGGGGGAGAGAAAGGCAAGGAAGGGCGAGGGAGTGAGGAGGGAATGTGGGTTGGCGGGTGCGAAAGTACCGAGAGAGAAAGACTGCGGTGGGTTGGGGAAACTCTCTGACGACGGAGGACTCCCTTTTATATGCTGGGAACCACCACCCGGTAGGGCCTCATACTGCGATCATGTATCATGGGAAGCCGGCTTCCACGAGGACTCGAAGGCGTTCTGGAAAGTCCATGAGATGCGTAAGTTAGCCTATGTCTGGCTCGTCCCACGCGAGCGAGGACGAGCGTGGACTGCGTGTTCCAGTCGGGCGGAAGTGGCAGGCTGCCATCCTGCTGCTCGACTTGGGAGGATGCTGAGCCGGGAGCGGGTGCGACCGTCCACTCTCAGAGTCCGTCGCTGCGACTGGACCCCTGTCGGACTGTCTTCATCAACTAATGCCATAAGAAGCTCTTGAACAAAGTCTAGTTACGTAATATAGCCTACGTTCTTCTCAACCTACATGAAAAAACGAGCCCGGGGTTTCCAGAAGCAAGTCGGAACAGCGAAGCAGCACGAGGTGAAATTCGGAAAGTTCATCCGTAACCTGGCCGGTATGTACCGCAAATCAGGACGAGGCTGTTCTTCGTTGAAAGAGCATTGTAAAGTTCTGGCTGGTTACTCACGAGGACTTGAAAAGGGTTGGCAAGTGAAAGCCTGCCTGCCCGGTCAGTGGGCAGAGAGCCGGGGCAGCTACAAAGCGCCTCTCAGAGCCTGCCGCCAAGCAAGGTATACCCCCGCTCTCTCTGTTTCAAGTGCCAGAACGTCCGTAACTGGACCTCCCGAAGTTCCAGCCGGGATAGAACGGTACCGGGCTGAAGAGCTCAGTCGACTCTGTGGCTCCGTGGCTGGTCAGGCCGCTTCCGGCGAGAGGATATCAGGCAGCTCATACCGCCCTTGTACGCTGTAATGTTCTGTTATTCCGCCATCCGCCGCGCTATTTCTCATTGTGTTCAAGCGAACAAATAAAGTTGGGTACAGTGTCGATGCTCGCGTGCAACAGCGAGCGTCCATAATTCCGCTTGACGCAGCGGCTACCCTACACTTCAGACCGATGGGTCGAACGGCTCAAATCAGAAACAACCAGCATGCATGTTCCACAGCTGTGCGCGAAACACAACAGCAATAACGCCAAAAAAGACAACCATCCCGTGCGCACCCAAAGTGAAGACTCGCACTCGCCCGCGCGCCGAAACTTGTGGGAGGGAGTGAGAGCGTACGCCCGGACGGGGAGGGAGGGGCAGCCTCACTTGACCTTGTCGAGAGGCCTGTGGATGTGTTGGAGAGGGGTCAGTGAAGGGTGAGAGGGACGGGGGGGGAGGGGGGGAATATACCTGTTGAAGCCGCCTTTGCTGTTTGAGGGAAGGAAGGAAAGGGGGGATAGTTAGTAATGGGTTGGAGATGGGATTGGGAGGAGGGAAGAGGGGAAACGTACCGGTTCATGTACTGGCGGTACGTCCGCTGCTTCTTGACGTTGGCAGCTCCTCCAACATTGCCAATGATGTGCTTACCCTGGAGGAACGTCGGCGCAAGATCAACTCGATGCACGGGAAACTTGAAGCGCACAAGAAAGAGACCCACCTTCGTCGTGTCAAACCCGCCAAAGCCCATCATCTCCCGCATCGCAGCGGCGTCCAGGTCCTCCTCCTCCTCCTCCTCGCCCTCCTCCGCCCCCTCTTTCGTCGGCTCTGTCACAACCCCATCACAAAGATGAGCACCCACTTCCCGTATCCCACCCAACCAAGCGGCAGTTCCGAAAACTCACCAGGCGTCCGGTTCGCCTCCTCCTCCTTCCGCCGCGCTGCCTCCTCGCGCTCCCGCGCCTCCCGCTCAGCTTGCATCCTCAGCGCGCGCTCACGATCTGCCGCCGAGCCGTCGCGCATGTCGACGCCGCCGATCTTGAACGATGGCGGCTGTGGCGGGGGAGGCGGATGG